>JANHZT010002430.1:0-16611 GCA_032468215.1 Stegonotus admiraltiensis
TAAATCATCCCCTCCCATAGTCTCCCATAAAACATCCAATCCAAGGGTCAGCCGGGGTCAGGTGGGAGCCGACGTCCAACAGGATCATCAATCAGGAATGTCAACAGTCATTTCCCCGTTAGGATCACTTTCACTTTCCGTTTCCCCCAGCCTCCTCCCGATGGCAGCCAAAGCAAGCGAAGGCAGAGGCTGACAAAGGGCCTTCTCTGTGGTGATTCCCTCTCTCTGGAACATCATTCCTCTGTAGATTAGACTGGCCCCTCACTCTAACACTCTTTCAGAAGGCCTTGAAGACATGGTTCTGCCAGCGGGCCTGAGGAACCCAGAGCGGTATGGAGCCCATTAAATGGCTAATATGAATGTGTGTTATCCCTGGGGTGCGGTGGGGGGTTGGGGGTGAGGGTTATTGTTTTATTATTTTTCTTTTTTATTATTTTTCTTTTTATTTCTTTTATATTGTGTTTTTATGACCTTGTAAGCTGCCTGGAGTCACCATATGCGAGTAGGCGGCAATACAAAATTTCTAAATAAATAAATAAATGAAATAAAATTAGATAATATATATGGAAAATAGAATAAATAAGGTCTTCCCTGTAGTGGGGTTATCCAGACTATAGTCTACCCTCAGTCATGGAAGTTTACTGGGCCAATTGTTCTTCCTCAGTTTATGGTCCCTCACAGAATTGGGGAAAATAGGAAGACAAGCTTTGGACATTACCTTGAGCTCTTGAATTAAAGGGAGGATGGAAATTTATTAAGTACATATACATATAGTATTTCATATCTATTATATACACATATCTATAGTTATATATAAAGTTGTACACATATACTTATGATTCATAAGGCTGAGAATCTCTATGGCTCAGTTTTATATGCAATGATATTTGAAAGAAATCTTATAATTAGTTCTGCAATATTAGTTTGGTGAATAAGTCTTAAAATGGATGCCATTTTTTAAAACACCAAGATCAATTAAACTAGTACAGAATATTGATTTCCAAAGTTCCTGCTAACTTGCTCTATTAAACCTCAACATTAGAACATATTCTAGAGTTCTCTGCTTTTTGTTTTTCTTTCAATTCTTATTCATATGATTTTTTTCATGTACTCAGTGCAGATAACCAATACCTTATAAAATAGCACAAATCCCTTGTTCAGGGCAAGGTTATATTTGTTTGCTTGTTTATCTATCAAATTTATTTGCTGCTCATCTCACCACAAGGTGACGTTAATTTAGATTTAGGTCTTAAATATATTTGCAATGAATGAAGTTAGTAGCAGTCTATATAGGATGATTTAACTGTTTCCTACCCCTCAGTGTAATGCCTCTTACCTGATTTTGACTGCTTCCATATTGGATATGAAATCTCTTTTGTTATCCTGAAAGGGAACCAAGTTGCTGTCAACAGTCATGTACTTTCAGAGGAAAATTGTTAGAGCTCCTTATTAGTGTAATGCAGGGATGTCAAACTTAGTTTCATTGAGGGCCGCATCAAGATTATGTTTAACCTTGGGGGGCCAAGTAGGCATGGCCCAAGTGGGCATGGCCAGCTCAACATCCTGCATCCCTCTACAAAAGTGAAAATGGAGCCCAGGAGGGCCGTGTGCGGCTTTCACAAGCTCCGTTTTTACTGACAGAGGCACTGCAGGCCAATCCTTCACTGTTTCCAAGGTGACCCCAAGGGCCAGATCTAAGTACCCTGCAGGCCAGATGCAGCTCGCAGGCCTTGTGTTTGATACCCCTGGTATAATGGTATGTGGGAATGCCCTTGGGAGATGGGGGAAGAGCCACAGCCAGGAGAACAGGTGTACATAGTAGATATTTTACTAGAAGAGTATTCAAATCTTCTGCTCGAAATAAAATTCCCTATCCCACCAGGCTTGAAATTTTAGGTCTGGATAGCCTCGAACTACACCGTCTACATTCTGACCTATGCTTAGTTCATAAGATTATTTACCGACACGTTCTACCTGTAAATGAGTACTTTAATTTCAACCATAATAACACAAGGGCTATCAATAGATTCAAACTCAATATAAATCGCTTTAATCTTGATTGTAGGAAATACGACTTCTGCAATAGAGTAGTAAATGTCTGGAACACTCTATCTGATCCTGTTGTTAGTCTCTCTAATCCCCATACCTTTTACCTTAAACTGTCCACCGTGGACCTTTCATGTTTCTTAAGATGTCCCTAAGGGGGTGTGCATGAGCACACCAGCATGCCTACCATCCCTGTCCTACTGTCCCCATTTATATGTAAACATTCTATGTGTTTATGGCTATGTTTTGCCTATTTATATTCTTTTATTTGTGCCAATTCTTTTTTCATGCGTCCATGTCTGTGTCTATACTGTTACTTGTTTCCTTGTACTTGTTGACAAATAAATAAATAAATAAAATAAACATAAACATAAACATAAGAAGCAACTGAGCCTGCAGATGGAAAGGGGCAAATATCTCACAAGGTACCCTCCCTAGTTTTTTTGGGCTGTAAATACAAGGGGTGATAAATGTAGGTTCAGACTTGCAAGATTCTATTAATGTAACCTCCCAACAATGTATAAATAGTTCATCTAAAATCAGAAATGTCTTTCTGCCACTCTAGAACGTAGACAAACAATAGTAACAGAATTACACATTCCATTAATTTCTTCTGTCTGGGTGCATTTCTAGGTTCAAAGTTTTCTTCTGCACTTTTGGCAAGGGATGCCACCTCACATGCTTCCTGTACTGGGGTCTTCCACTGTAGTAAATATAGTTGGAGTTTGTGATTCAATACTGTATAAAGCTATTTCTGGAGTTTTGATGCCAACAGTTTTGCAAGCATTACCTGATAGGTGAGTATATTTTATAGAGTGATATTTGTATGAAGGTATTGGGGTGAGTTCGCTTGCAACATATGCCCTTTATACAGTTTAAATGAAGAATCTTTCTCACATAAGACCAAGTGAATATTTATGAATAATATAACTATATGGGTTTGATAGAATACTACATTGAGTTCAAACATCAAGGAAGGAATGGTGGAATTTCTCCATTTAGGAATGACGGACAAATATGTGGGCAATGTATTTAAAAGATTCGATATTTGCATGCTTCAGTTTTGAATTCTAAGAATTTTATCATTCTGGCGGTCTCTTTAATACAAGTGCAGTCAATGACATTTTTGATTTATCAGATTTTCTCCCTTGAAATTCCATCTTAAATAATGCTTTTTTGTGAGTGTTACGGATTTTTACTCCTACATTGTTTTCTACTCCAGCCTTCCCTAAATTAGTAGTCTATTGATGACTTCAACTTCTAGAATCTTCTGGTACATACTTTCTTGAACCCTGAGACCTCTGGATGGTCTTGTGTCCTGAGAACAGTTTTTGTATATGGTGCCTCTCTCCACTATTCTGAAATTCCCTCAGCTGTACAGTATGTCTTGTGTGCCTGTTTTAGTACCATTTGAGAGGCTGACAAAATACAGTATATTTTTGTCCTCAGTTCTTAACCATGAAATTTCCTACATAGCAATGGAATCATTTAATTCAGTCTGTTTCAGTTATTTCTCCTAACTAAAGTAGATAACTGTAGTTACTTTAGTAGTAGTAGAAGTAGTAGTAGTAGCAGTAGCAGCGCTAACATTTATTTTTCTACGTTTTAAACATTAAACACCACTGAAAATTAATGTTATGCAGCAATTATAGATCATAATTTTGAAAATTGGCATAGTTTTGAATAATGGAATGTAACTATTTTTTTTTTTAAGATCTGGGGTGGAGGGGACAGCAGATCCAAGAATTTGTAGTTATTCATTTCAGAATTCTATAGATTACTTTTTCTGTATACTTTGGTGCAGTTTTCAGATTCCTTATTATTAGGTAGCTATAAAATAATATATATTCTCAGTGCAATCCCATGAGTGTACCTGGAAATTAGGTCTCACAAAGTTGAGGAACTAATGCTAGATACATCAGGATAGGAAGATTTACCAATTTTGAACTATAGGATTATGAATTGGGGAGTTGCATAGCAAATATTTTCCTGTTTTCTTCTGCAAAGAAAGACTCGCAATGTATGTTCCTGAAATAGTAGTTTTCTTTTCAGTTTAACACAGGTGATCCGCAAATTTGCCAAACAATTGGATGAATGGCTAAAGGTAGCTCTTCATGACTTGCCTGAAAACCTACGAAATATCAAGTTTGAATGTACGTGTTATATACTTTCTTAATACTAGCAGAAAAATTGTTTGTGATGCTGTAACATTAAAGTTAAAGATATTAATCAAAAGGTAGTATGACTCCTGGCACCAGTAGAACTTTTTTTAAAAATGAGAAGGATTTTTTTTTTAATAAAGGAAACAGATCAGGTAAAGAATTCAGTTCCCACTACATATGTGGTATGGCAGTATTCTTAATCAAATCAGTCCACTCTATGTTCTATGAGTAATTTTTTAAAAAACCTGAAAAAGCAGTTATAGAACACATGTTCTGTGTTAACCACATTTATTCACCTACCTCAAGAACATGTGGAAGATAAGGCAGGACCTACCAGTAGATTTAAGGGTGGCCCAATCCTATTTTTTTAATCTACAAAATTAAATTTATTCTTCCAATAAATGAAGAAAGTGTGGAATAACTATTAGATTTTATGAAAAAAAGCTATTCAGATTTTGAAAACAAATACTTAGAATAAACTTGAAGGCATTCTTTAACTTTATGTAAGGAGTAGGCAACACCGTATGTTTTGATGTCAAAAGAATATATATTAACCCCCAAAAAAAGCATTGGCAATCCTCCCAAATGTAAAAATGCCACAAATCTCACATGATCTTAGGCATGATATTGCCGAAAATGTTTAGGACTTTTAGGAGATACTTTGATAACTTTTTAAAAGTCTCAGTATGCAAAATTATACATATGCCTGAAAAGATGGTTAACACTTGCTCTGTGTCTTATGACTCTGACATGGTTTAATAATAATAATAATAAATTATTATATTATTATTATAATATTATTAATAATAATAATAATAATTTATTGTTTAAAAGAACAATAAGCATTGCATCTCTAATTTATCAATTTCTAATTCCTCTCTAATTAATTTTGTCAATTCTTTCAGTAATATGAGTGTATAACTCTGACTGGTCATAGTGATGAAGTCAGTTTAGTTACAATTAATAAGTCTCCTGTCTTTGTGGACCAAATTAAAAATTCTCTCATGAGATGGCCTGCAAATGCAAGCAATCAAGCACCTCTTCTAACTACAGTCTGAGTCCTTTGCCTCAGGTGTCAAAGTTTAAAAAATGGGGACGATCAAATTATCCCACCTCCACAGGAAGGGCACTACACTCTTTCTTTGTAGATATCTGCCTTGCACATTATATCTTGAGCTTTATTTCATCAATCCTGCTCCTTTTATTCATGCTAACTTCCACATCACAAGTTTTTGTTGAAGACAGAGAATGTGAGCGAAGTTGAAAAAGGGAGGGAAAAAGTTCATTTAGGAAATGGATTAACCATTGATCAGCATGAATGATTAAAAGCACCTTTGTTGAGGAGACCCATTCAACAACATGATTTTGTAATTTAATAATTTATTCAAATAACTCAAGGCATGTTCCTTTCCTCAAAATGAATATGTTTTAGTATATGTTTTGGAATTGATCTTAGCAAAGCAGAGTTGCAACTGGAGAGATCAGTGTGGATTCTCTTCACTTTAGTGAAGTCTTACAGTATGGGAGCTATTTGAACATCTCTGGAATCTGGATGCTAGCACTGTACATACAAGCAATGCAATACATTTCAGCATACTATTTATTTACCTGTGGTAAAAAGACTAGTACTATATCTACAATATTAGGATTTACCCAAGAAAATATGGATATAAAGTGTCATACTATTGACCAATAGATAAAGAGAGGGGGGGGGAGAGAGAGCGAGCGAGCATGGATTTTATTCTGTCATGGCTTTGCCAATATGCTTACATAATAGCAATAACAATAGCGCTTAGACTTATATACCACTTTACAGTGCTTTACAGCCCTCTCTAAGTGGTTTAGAGTCAGCATATTGCCCCCAACAATCTGGGTCCTCATTTTACCCACCTCGGAAGGATGGAAGGCTGAGTCAACCTTGAGTCTGGTGAGATTTGAACTGCCAAATTGCAGACAGACAGCAGTCAGCAGAAGTAGCCTGCAGTACTGCACTCTAACCACTGCGCCACCATGGCTCATAACATACATTTAATCCTCATTTGTGTACTGCAGTCACTAATCATAAACCAGAGAATCTTGGTTCACTTCGTATCAATAACACAGTCCTAACAACAAGAGGATGAGTTTTTACGGTGGATGATCTACCTCTTCAATTTTTGTTGGAATGGAAAGTGGAATTACTAATCCAGCTTCATCCAGATGGGGTCTGTAGATTTAGGCTAGAATTCTTTCAGAAATGAGGAGGCTTTGGATATTATGAATCTAAGGTTACCTTTGACACTTCTAGGGAATAGCCCTATTGGACATCTTCTGGTCATGGGAACCAGCATATCAGCATACATGGAACTTTCTGCAGAAGCACAGAACTAAGGATCATTTTACTTCAATTTGATCATCGATAGATAACTTTCAATGGAATTTAAGGTCATTGATTTTATTGGATAATGATTTCTATCCCAAACATTTTTTTAAATGCCTAAAATATGCATATTCACATAACAAACATATCTAATAATATAAATATTGTTGAAAAAAAAAGTTCTTTCAAAACAAAATCAGTTAAAGATATGCTCTTAGCAGAATTGAATGAAGATATGGTATGTATTGTTTTGTGCCAAAGTAATCATTCTAGCTAACTACATAAATGATCTCCCTCATTGTCAGTATCCAGAAGATTTTCACAGATTCTTCGGAGGCAGACATCATTAAACCATCTATGTCAGGTATTTTATCTTTCTTTTAATTGCAAGTTTATTTTGTTCCTCAGCAAGCACACATATGTTAGTTCTCAGATAAATTCTTTGTATGCATTTGAGAAATCAAAACATTTACATGGGATTTGTTCACTGATTTGAAAAAGCATTCAGAGTTAAATGAAGTAGAAAAGTCATACCTGCTTGCTGACTTAAATTATTTTCCATATTCTGGGAAGAATTGCCTATCCATGATGACTAATCTCTGTATGCAATTTCTAGAACCCCAGAGAGCAGGCTTCAAATAATAGCTGCTAGTAAGCAAATGTAAAAGAGGACTTATACCCTTATATCCATTCATTGAATCCTAAAAATTATCTGACTGGCCTCTGGGAGATCCAGAATGCTGAACTAAACAGAATTTTAATTAGATTTGTAATATTGCTTCTGATATTTTCCCATTTTATAGACCTCTTTCCTTGCTGTTATCTAACTAGAGAGTTACAGCAAATTGTAAAGGAAACATGTTGAAAATAATATTTGCATTATCTTGTCCCAGTTTCCCCCCATCTTATCAATCGTTTATCTTCCCTTTATGACCAAATAGAGATGTAAGCAGTTTATAAGCACTTTGAGTAAAATTGTCTTTCTCCAATATTTTGAATAGCCTCTAATTTACTACTACATTGAAATCTTTAGTAGTAGCAGCAAAAGCAATGTGGATAGTTGCAGTGAAGTTCCCCTCAGCCTTCCTTCGGAATGGGCCAACTCATTGCGGCCAACTCTCCATTGCTAACTCGCCTCAGGACAGCTCGCCATGGAACAATTGAACAATTCAATTTAATTATTTAAAATAAATTTTAAAAAATATTTTTTTGTCATTCACATTTCATTTTGTCCCTACTTTTGCATCTGTTCTTTAATGATTCTATTCCACCATTTCTTAGATACTAGTGTAAGTCTTGTCCTGCGGCGAGTTGGCCGCAGCAAGTTGTCTGGGGCAAGTTGGCTGTGGCGAGTTGGCCATGATGAATTGTCATAGATCCACCTCCCTTACTAATTTAAAATACCAAATACCATTTGCATGGATTGAATGGAAATACGGGCAGTTC
Source organism: Stegonotus admiraltiensis (assembly GCA_032468215.1). Classification (NCBI taxonomy): domain Eukaryota; kingdom Metazoa; phylum Chordata; class Lepidosauria; order Squamata; family Colubridae; genus Stegonotus; species Stegonotus admiraltiensis. The sequence goes on from JANHZT010002430.1 coordinate 8,014, forward strand.
TATTGAGTAAGTCCATTGTCATGCATGAAGGTCCTATCTCAGACTTAAGCTATAAACACTCTCTAATGTTCTACTCCCACCTCCCTTTCTATGTACATGTGACCAGTTACCGGTCAAAATGTTGAAAGAACTTCATTCAATTTTATTAGTATTTGACCTGCTCTGAGATAGAGACTAGTTCCAATATTGAAAATATTATTTGGGCGCTGTACTTACTATAGATTTGTGATGATTTCAGATACTGTTTCAATTATTTTGAAATTGTGAATGAATGTACTATTTAAATCATTGTGATCATTTCAAAAGTGAAGGTCAAGATACAAATAATCTGAATTTAAGGGACATAATGAAGAAACTGGTTATTCTCCAAATGACGAAAGTGCCTTTTTCCCCAAATGAAAAGAAGCAGAAGTATAGTATTACCTTAAATTTAGAACTGAGGTCTCTTATTTGTATTAGGAAAAGTTATATTCAAATTACTTACTGCACTCCATGACTTTTCCAGAGCCCAAGGAGAAAATCACCTTAGCAGAACCCTACCACAAAACCATATAAAGGGATAATGTGATATTATCTAAGGTAATAAACTCTAAGCTAACGAGTTGTTTAAATTGGATTATAGGCATCAAGAACTGTGATCCACAGTGCAGACATTACATTCCAAATGCTGGAAGATTGGAGGAATGTGGATCTTAATAGTATCACTAAACAAACACTGTACACCATGGAAGATTCGCAAGAGGAGCACAGGAAACTTATAATACAATGTAAGACTATAGGACTTTCAACTAAGAGAAGTTCGCTCCAAATGTTAACAAAACAGAATGTACCAGCATTGTTGTTTCCAAAATCAGCTCAGTTGATAAAAGATTCTGACACCCCCCCCCACCCCCTCCTCTGAATCAGTGGTGGGTTACCCCCGGTTCGGTCCGGTTCTATAGAACCAGTAGTAAAACCGGTGGGAGGCTCTGCCCACCCGCCACAACATCATCATGAGTGATCTGCACATGTGCAGAAGCTTCTGCGCAGGCGCAGGCACGTGCGTGCAAGCGTGCATGAAGCAAGCGTGGGCGCACGCTCCCGTTGTGAACCGGTAGTAAAGGTAAGTAGAACCCACCCCTGCTCTGGGTGTGATGATAGCGCAGATGACATGGGAGAAATATTGGTTGCATGCTATTTTCTCTGCTTTCTGTTAAATTTCTCTTTGCTCTGCAGGAACTTATCTATCACAATGCGAAGTAGAGTAGGGGAGAACACTTCCATACACGGGTTTTATTATGCAATCTGGGTATATTTACTAAAAACAAATCCTATAATATTTAATTGTTAATGATAAGCATGCATAAAGTTGCTATCTGAATTCCCTGTGCCATTTCTGCCTCTTTAGATGCAGTTGTAAAACTTACTGGTACCTAGATTATTATTTCCTTAATACTACAGGAGAGTGGCTCACGTGAACTTTAGCATTTCTTACTTATAACATCCCAAAACCTGTTTCCTCCAATTACCACTTTACAATTCCTTTTAAGCAAACATTTTTTGTAACTATACTCTACTTGCACTTTAAGAAATGATTTCATCTTTCAAACATTCTTCCATGGAACAATATATTTGAATGTATGCCCAATTAAAAGCTGTGCAGGTTAGGTACTTTCCAAGTACGCAGAGACTTGGACTGGAGGTTCCTTATATGGATAATAATCTCTACGAAGAAGCCTGCACTTGATAGCAAGGCTGGGCATTTTCCTGAATGGTTCAGGATGCTTCTGTTTCAAGGAAGGACATTTGCTGGATACCATGTCAGCTCAGTTTTCAGAGTGAATAAACTTCTAATTAATTTTTAACTAGTAAGGATTTAGTATAGGACTGTGGTAGCGACAAGTGAATATTTCACTGATATGAAATACATACCAGTATTTTTTAGAAACCTTACAATTTTTTTTATATATATTAAATAAGAACATCGGAAGAATGGAAGGCTGAGTCAACCTGAGCCTGTCAGGATTGAACTCCAGGCAGTGAGCAGAGTTAGCCTGCAATACTGCATTCTAACCACTGAGCCACCACGGCTCTTTCAAATACCTCTCATAATCTCACTCAATCCCAGTGCATGGGGGAGAAGTCAGATCTTAAGTGTTTTTTGGAAGGTTAAAAGGGTGAGGGCCTGGCAAGCCTCAGAAGGAAGGGTCTTCCAAACAGCAGGGACTGATATGGAGAAGGCACAATTCCTAGGTCCTATAGGATAGCAACATTTAAGGGAGGGGACTAGAAATGTACACTTATCCAATCTGGTAAAACAGGTTAGGTGTCCTTAGGGAAGGGTAGTTCTGCAAATAACTTGGTCAATGAATGACCAATGTCTATAATATTTCAGTAGCAAGTACAATTAGCAGGAAGCAACTGTGGAAGGGAGATCTCACCATGATATCCTAATTATGAGCTTTCAGCCTGTATCTCATTGGTCATTACAGTCTACATAGAATTACAGTCCATATAAACCTTTGACCTCATCCAACCAGATTCTTATGTTCCCGTGATTTTTAATGTGTTTGCAAGGCTGTGTGGTAGTTACGAAACACACCAGTCATGTTTATCTAGAAGTCAGTCAGCTTTTGTCCAGCCTTCACTAGAATTTTATGAATGCATAATTCAAAATATCTACATCTGTTTATGGAAAGAATATTTGGGGTTGCAACTTAATAATGCTGTGTTTTGAAAAGGATGCCATTTGCGTGGATCATAAGATAATTTGGACAGTTGCAAGAAAATAAAACATTTATATTTTGTGCTTATTTTCCTTATGTGTCCTTGAAGACAACCCTGTGCCCAAATAATATCTAAATATTTCATACCATTCTTGAAATCACAGGAAAATGTGTTTTGGGTATTGCAAATAATGGTTGCTGCATTTCTATAGAATGTTTCCTGATGGGAAGGTGTTGCCTGTCCTGGATTTAAATAGCCTCTTGATGCATTTCTAAATGAATTTCATGCATGACCTTTTCTGTCTGAAGGGTCAGAGTCTTGATTTAACTGTGGAAGAATGATTCTCAGAATGGAGTCTGACTTTTCCTTACAACTAAACAATACTGGGAAATGTAGGGAAAAAATCATGCAAAACTACTGATTATAGGGTACATGATTAAGAAGGACTTTATATAAGCAGAGGTGGTTATAAGGTGGGCAACTGTATAAATATTTTAAATAAATAAATAGGAATAGTCATGGGAACCAAATTGGGGCCAAAAAACATCAATTTGGCCCCAGAGACTTTTCTCCTGGGAGTACCAAAAAGGGTATATGGGAAGAAAAAGAAATATTTAATCACGCATATCATCACAGCCGCAAGATTAATATATGCTAAACATTGGAAAGAGAAAGAACGTCCAATGGAAGAGCAGATAATTAGCAAAATTTTAGAATGCACAGAAATGTGCAGATTAACACATGTGTTAAATGAGAATGAGGACTCAGAATTTTACACGGTATGGAAAATGTCGTATAGGTGGTTGGAAAATAAATGTAAATATTAACTTGAGTTAAGAGGGATAGTATCAACTACTTATGTAATCTATGTAATTTAAGTAATAATTTATATCATAATTTATATCGTAATAATCTATAAGTAATCCATATTCTAATTTTAAAATATTTATGTAATTTATTAGATACTATGTATATAAGTATATAGTATAGTTGAACACAGCCAAACCGAAAATGTTGAATTGTATCATTATGTTATTCAATAAAAATCTTATTTTAAAAAAAAGGAATAGTCATGAGAAACAATTTAGCTTTTTCTCTTCTTAAATATAGCATTAATTTTCTGTTGTTTAATTTAGCTAAGCCATTTGTATTCATTCTTCATTTGCTTTCATTTGTCACCTAAGAGAAAATACAATTAATGATTTGGATTCCTTGGGTTTTATTTTGCCAGTATATCAGGAATTTGATCACCTTTTGGAAGAACAGTCGCCCATTGAATCATACATCGAATGGCTGGATTCCATGGTGGATAGATGTGTTGTGAAGGTCAGTAAAACACACAAAGGATGAAAGAAGCTAATCATATGGTGCATAAGACCTCATAAAACCTCCACATGTGGAGCTCTAAATCCAGTACTGGTTAATTTTTATCTAAGAACTAGAGCTGAAAGCAATTTCCAAACTTGAGGATTTTTTTCTCCCTTCAGCTCAGGAGACAATAGGTTGGTGATGTCAACCGCCCATTGGCCAAAGTAGTGGTGCAGGTGTATAGGAAGCTTAACACATTGAGTCAGATCACTGGTCCAATCACCTCATTGCTGTCTATTTTGACAATCAGCAGCTCCTTGGTCTTTCAAACAGAGATCTTTCTCAGTCAGGAGATGATGGAGCATGCTAATTATGGTTTCTACCAATAAAGTACAGCTGTCTCCGGCCAGAACTGGAAAGGAACAATAGCTCAGAGTCATTTGGTAGCAGGAACAGAAGTGAGGAGTTTGTAGTAAACTCTTTTTTATTTGAAATATCAATATTGGCATGTGTTATGTTTCTTTCTGAAGCTCTACATGACTTGGACTGTTTTCATATCCATATATCTTTGATATGAGAACTGTAACTGTTCTGTAACAATGAAACAAGTTTATAGTTTTCTTTCCTTACCCCATGCTCTAACATATTAATTTTTTTGATAATAAGAACTTTATCAGAAAATAACATTTTTAAAAAACATTATGGGTTGAAAACAACAGCACACCTATTATCTATTCAACCAATTTCAGCAACTTCGTAGCAAAGAAGTTGAGCAATATAACCAATATATTTTTATAAGCAAATGGTTTGTTTGCTTTCAGTGCTTGGTGGTTTGGGTTTCAAGACTTGCTCTACCAGATCTACTTGCTGTGAGTCACATTAATTAGAGTAAACTTTTCCAACACAGATTTAAGTTGTAAGTGATTACTTGCTTGAGACTATAATGGGAACAGAGAAAGAGCATATTGAGTCAGCAATGATTTAGAAGCTGTAAGGTGGCCTACCTTGACTAGATATACTTATTTACCTGGAGCTTATCTGGGTTCATGGGCTTTGCCTGAATTATCTGATACCACTCGGGAATGCTGGAGTACTGCTTTCACTGTACAAATCTACCAGGGCAATCCCAAAATAGAGAAAAAAATGGGAAAAAACTCAGCTGATTTGAACAATAATAAAATTGAAATATGACAATAAAATAGGGACACGGTGGTTTAGTGGCTGAGACATATTATTGTCATATTGTCAATTGAAAGGTCTGCAGTTCAGTGGTTCAAATCCCTAGTACCGTGTAACGGGGTGAGCTTCCGTTACTTGTCCCAGCTTCTGCCAACCTAGCGCTTCGAAAGCACATAAAAAATGCAAGTAGAAAAATAGGGACCACCTTTGGTGGGAAGGTAACAGTGTTCTGTGCACCTTTGGCGTTTAGTCAAGCTGGCCACATGACCACAGAGACGTCTTTGGACAGCGCTAGCTCTTCGGCTTTGAAACTGAGATGAGCACCGCCCCCTAGTGTCGGGAATGACTAGCACATATGTGCGAGGGGAACCTTTACCTTTACCTTGATTCTTTTCATTGCATTTGCAAACTTATAAATAATGTTAAATGGGAAGTATTCACTTTCTGAAGATGCTATTCTGAAGAGACTGTCTGAAGGCTCTAGTACCAAAGTTTTCAGAAATACTTTGTATTCCATAAGATTAAGTCACTTTCAATCACCTCTATGGCACCTCTTCCTTCTTCCTTAGTTTCACAAAACATTACTGTATTTCCTTCTCTCTTTTCAAGTCTTAATTCATTTTCTTTACCATTTACTTCTCTCAAGCTCTTCCATATGCTATCATCATCATCTTCAGATTGGCCTGAATATATTGACCTCTGTTGCTTATCATGTTTTATCAACTAAGACTTTCATATGACAAAGAAGATATAGATTAGATTACCAGCCTTATACTATTGTGCCAAATGCAACATTCCCTACTAATATCAAGGCTAGTACCAATCAGATTTGATACATTTTGGCCAACAATTGCAATTTTAGCTAAATAGGTTCGTGCTATTCTCTGTTAACAAAGATCTCTTGTTCATTGCAACATTGCAAGCCAACATTGCAAGCCAACATACCAACAGTGGGTTTTAGATATTGTTACCATCAGTTCGCCCCGCGTGCACACCATCCGCGCATGTGGCCGGCCTTCCACGCATGTGCTTTGCTCGTGCACTAGCCTTAAGCACATGCACCTGTCCTCAAAAACGTGGCTAAATAAGATGGCACAGCACCGGGGAGGTGGGCGGTGGGGCGGGCCCACCTGCAATCTCCACTACTGGTTTGGGTGAACCTGTCTGAACCGGCTGAATACTACTTCTGCAACATACTACAGCCCGCATCTCTCCAACAAGAATGTAGCATATGCAAAATATTGACATACACTTCGAATGATACCTTTGTAAGCACATTTTGGATCACTTGTTTCTTTTTATTGACAGGTATCTGCAAAAAGACCAGGTTACCTGAAGAAAGTGGCCCCGCAGTTCCTCTTGATGTGGTCCTGTTTTGGCACAAGAGTAATTCGGGATATGACTTTGCATAGTGCCCCTAGCTTCGGTACTTTTTTTTTTCCCCTGAGATTTCAAGAAGAGCAATTTTGCACCATAGTACCAAAAAAAAAAAGTGAAGACATTTCCTACCTTTCCATGTGTACAAGGTCAGGGAGTGGCTGTTTTCAAGGAGCAAATGAGCTCCAGTAGAGTTGAAGGCAGTAATAATGGTGGTGATGGTTTTGGAGAAGGAAAACATTCTGATTTTTTTCCCCACAACCCTAATCCTTTATCCAAATCATCACTTTCTATCACAAGAAAAGTGTTCTTCTCAAAAATTCAAAAACTGTTAGCACCATTATTGGCATATTATAAAAAGATAATAGTTGAAATTAATAATGAGAGGAGTTTGATGATAGAATTTCTTATCCAGATGTTCTGACCTAGGCTTCCCCAAACCATGAAGCAGACTCCTTGTCCCGACAAAAAACCCTATTTAATAAGTTACTGTGAATTCTTCTCATTCACATCCAGCGAAGTCTTTCAAGGGTGAATTTACAGTCACAGATCTTATCTGGCTTGGCCAGGTCAATATGCCAGGCCAATATCTTCAAAACTTGGCAAGGAGTCATGGAGAGTCACAAACCAATTAAGCAAACTAATTGTCTCCTGCAAACTCCACTCCCCTTTCGCTCCTCTTTTGTTCCCTCTGGAAGGGGCTGTTCATTGTCCACCTGTGCCTTACTCCCAAGTCGACCCTTGTTCTTTAGCTTATTCCCTTCATCTGGCAACTCTGTGCATGCGCACACTGGGAACAGGCTCCAGCTGTTCATCTGCCTCATTGATGTCTGACTCCGAAGGCAGCTGATAACTGGCATACGGCCCTGGCCCCCTCTCTGCCTCCGACGCAGAGCCCTCGTCAGAGCCTTCCCCAGACTCCAGGACTGGCCCATGTTCCTCCCCAACCACCTCACTGTCTGAATCTGCTGTCAGCTCCGCTGGCCGCTGGTGGGCCTCAACATCATAAAATCTCCCCTTCACTGGGTATTTTCAGTTAGAGACTAGACAGCCATCTGTCAAGGATCCTTTAATTCCATAGGACAAGATATGAAGTCATCAATTTTTGATGTTGGCATGGAGAGAAGAAAAAAACAGTATCAGAATAATGCATTTTTTCACATTGTAAAAAAATTGATAACCCTAATGTAGGCAACAGAGAAGTTCAAGTAGCCCCAATTAATGTAAAATAAGCAAATTGAATATTATTAATTCATAAACATGTATAAATCACAGTGTAAACAATAATGTAATGTCCTTTCATATTATCTTAACATAAGTTGATATGGATATTTTTGCATCTTAACATTGAATTTCTCCCTACATATTATATAGTTATTTGATAAGAGAGATAACTATTAATGTGTAAGGAGAAGTTACAGAGCAACAAAAAAAAAATCCAGGTAGGCTTGACTGAAAGGCAATCCTACTAGAATATTGTCCTCAAGCACATCCAGGTTTTGACCGAGTTTAAGTCAGATTGGCTGTTTTTTGCATTTGTTTCAAATCTTTGGGAGCTGATATATAACAGAAGGTCCAGATTATCGTATTATCAAATCAGATTGAAAAATACAGCCATTAACTCTGCCTGAAATTGATAATTATTATAAAGGTCATTCTAGACACGGCAATTTTCTAGTCCCCCAGGAAAGGGTGCTCTATTTCTTCTGATGCAAACTTCCATAATCTGGTGCCTTGCATATCTGATAAATTTCAACTGCTGATTAGAAAGGCCGAATCCAGTATATCTGGAAGCAGGCCTTTATAATTAGTACCTGAGTTAAAAACCAAATGTCATCCATCGTCCATCCTGCATGAAGAGCCAGTATGCCATTCTGCTGAGAGAGCCTGTGTGATGTCAGAGCTAAGGTGCTGTACGAACACCATGAAGATGCATCAGCTGTCAAAATGCCCTGATGTTATGACCTAGGCTCCCTTAACAAGCAGGCGGCAGGAATTGATCCCGGCAAAACCTCTTTTATTTACACA
>JANHZT010002430.1:26975-39010 GCA_032468215.1 Stegonotus admiraltiensis
TCCGGAGGTCGGGAAGCTGACGTATCCCTGGAGGAAGCTCATTCCAAAGGGCCGGAGCCCCCACAGAGAAGGCTCTCTCCTGGGGGTCGCCAGTCTACACTGTCTAACCGACGGCACCCTAAGGAGGCACCCTAAGGAGGTGTTATATTATATATATATATAAAACCATTAATTTAAAAAAAATCTGTATCATGCCTTGATTTTACAACATACATTCCATACCTAATGGGCATTTTTAAAAGACCAGTGAAATATATTAGAACTCTGTAAGGCTAAATATTTTAAAGCAATATTTTTGCTTTATATCAGATTTTCTAAAATATGAACAAAACTCTTATCCTGTTAAAGAGTTGCATTCATAAGGAAAATATTTTTGCTTTGAAGAGAGACACCTTTCATTCTGCATAATCAACCAGAAAGCTGAAGGATAAGAAGAAAGATATTATTCTTCAGCCTGATCTTAAAGAACCCAATCTTGGTTGGGCGGTGGAGAACTTAAAATAGCATTTTCTAAAATAATAACGGGAAAGAACTAGAGCTCATTTCAAATATGGGGGAGAAAAGGCCTTAACAATAACCAGCTTAAAGTCACAACAACTTAAAGGGGCCAGTGTTTCTTGTCAAGGTTCAACAGCATAGGGATGGCAAGTGAGTTGACCCAGAAAATGGTAATTTCCTGTCAAGAGCTCTCCAACAAATGTCGCCTTTATACTACGCAAAGATCAGTAGGCCCCAGTGTTTTGAGATCAGCCTGCTTAAGCATTCTTCATTAAACCGGATGTGGAGTGTGAAAGGTGATTCAGGCTTCTTGGGCAGGCATCCGCGCAGATGGTGAAGCCTTGGACACTCCAACAAGGGTGAATAGATGCTTCACTGGTGGAGTTAATAGGCAGGCAGGGTCCAAGGCGGATTTTAAAAATATTGTTTCTCAATAGTCTCTTCACTGGAAGGCGAAAAAAAGTCCCTGACTCATTTGCAATTAGCTGACCTACCCGTACAAATCTTTCCATGCTGGGGCTTCAGCCATCACAGATTTTATTGTAAAAAATACTACATATTTGCAATGCCATATTATTTTCCAGCAATTATTCTTTCTTATATTCATGACACATTCATAAACGCAGCTGCATCTACGGGGAGGGAGTGACAGAGCTGGCTATACAGAGAAATAACTCACTGTGTCCCTGTTCCCTTTGTTTTTACAGTTGTTTATTAGCCCTTTCTTTTTGCCTGGACTTGCTTGCCTCAGAATGTTAATAAAATGAGGAATCTATGGCCATGTTTAAGGAGACTCTTTCCTTGTCTGTCAATCTGCACTGCCAATGAGAAGAAAGAGGTTTATCCGACCACGTTTCAGTAATGGCAACTATATCATATCTGCCTTCAGAGTCCCTTGGGAGTTGGGCGGCATAGAAATACGATAAATTAAATTAAATTAAATTAAATTAAATTAATTCATGTACTAATACTTCAAGTTTACCCTGTTTTCTCCTTAAACTTTGAGGGTTTATAAACACTTGAGTCCTTTATGTGTCTTTGGTGTGTTTCTTATATCTCCTACTTTGTAATTGGGATTTCCATCCTTTCCATGAACCCTATACTTCATTGTGTTTTTCTTTTTTTATTTCTTCTTTCTCTTTACTGCCTACCTCCTTATGTGATTGATATAACTAGTGGTTTTTACTTGGCATTAGGTTCTAAAGGTCATGAAGATTGGCCCTCCACCCCCCTCAATTTTAATTTAAAGCTCTTTTGATAAGATGAGCCAGTCATTTTCCAAATATATTATTTTCAGTTCTTGTGAGGTACAGTCCATCCCTTGCCAGTAGCCCTTCACGTAGCTCAGGGGTGTCAAACTGGATTTCTTTGAGGGCCAGATCAGCATTGTAGTTCTCTGCGGGCTGGCGTGTGTGTGTGTGTGTGTGGAAGTGGGGGGGGAGAGAAAGGAAGGACACCTCCTGCATCACTTTGCCGGCCAAAACGGGGTCCCCGTGCAGGATGTTTTTGGCCAGGAGAGTCCTGCAGCAGGCAGTGGAGACTGAAAATGGCCTGTTTTGGCTCGCAGAGGCACCGCAGGCTGATCCTTTGATATTTCCAGGCCGGCCCTGCGGGCCGGATTTAAGCACTGGGTAATGTAGACCATGGCCTAGGAAGTCATGGTCTTGCCCTAGTATTATGCATTGTGTCATGCCTCAGTGAACGATACAAGAAATTATTTATTTTTTTATATTGAGAAGTTTATATACATTAAAACCCAAATCTAAAGAAAAAAAATAGAAAAGAAAGAAAAGAAGAAAAGGGGGCTGTAAAAAAAACAAAGTTATGAAATACGACTTTTGTCTTTCTCTTCAACAAACACAATCTTATAATCCTCCCTCCTATATGTCATACAAATTCCTTCAAGCCCTCACTTTTTCCACGGATTTTTTAAATCCTCAACCTATGAATTATAATATCATTTTTTCTTCTTTCAGCAAAAAAAATCCATATAAGGTTTTCATCTAGAAATGACTCATCAAATATTTATATGTCTGATTGAAAATGTTTTTTTTAAAAAAAACTAGACCTTTTTCAGTTTCCAAATAAAGAATATGGTTTTCAAGTGAGGAGATACAGGTTTCAGGTAGGCCTGAAATCTGGAACAAAAAGGGTCTGGAGTAAAGGTGGAAAGTGTGAATGAAAAAACTTCTTTCACATCAAGGCTTATTTCCATACAATAGAATTTACAGTTTCCTCCAATTTGTTTGATTTTTCACGTTACTTTAGTTACACGATCAGGAACTTTTCACTTAAGAATTCATTAAAACATTCAATGTAACGGTGTGCCTAAATGTTTGCATACAATTGTACAATATGTGATAATTCGTGATACAATGAGAGAAACCTTTATTATTTATCTTGTGCTTGCTGATTTGATGGAGAAGGGATAGATTTATTGTATACTGGGTTTAAATTCCTGGACGCACTTTGTTGCAGCACAACAATCACAGATTTTTGTAATTCTATATTTCCCACCTTAAAGAGTTATGGAGACAGCTCTGTCAGAATTTGCATTTTTAAAATTTCTTTTCTGGGGGCACGGGGTGTGGGGCAGGGCAGAGGAATCTGAGCTGCAATTGCATGACAAATGTTTTGACAATATACTTTCGTGTTTTTAGTACCCTTTCAATAGCCCGTCTTCACGGATGGAGCCATGCTTGATGAGCAGCACCCCAAGATTGCATCCATCTCCAGTTACACCTCGCTGGCCAGAGGTGCCCTCGGCAAACCCTTGTTATACAAGTCCACCAATGCATTCCACAAGATATGGAAATTCCAGTGACATGTACACACCGTTAACCACGCGGAGAAATTCTGAATATGAGCACATGCAACACTTTCCTGGATTTGCCTACATCAATGGGGAAGCAACCACAGGATGGGCAAAATAAACACGACTGGTAATAATATCAATCCTACATATTTAATTAAAAAAAAACAGACAAAAAAAGTCTATGCCTGTTAGTAGAGTAACGGAAGTCTTATGTGGACATTGGTAATGACTATGAAGACGGGAAATCTCCTGGGCACGTGACTATAAGCATGGCATGCTCTACTGCTCTAGGCCAGTGCAATGGTTCCTCCAAGCAAGCAAGGTTTTAGTGCTGCTATTAGCATTCTGTAGGCCAAGGTGTGTGTTTCATTTTGTGTCTTTCTTCACATGCTAAAATCTGCCCTAATAGATGTTATCTCAATTATCACTGAACGTTCTCCATCTGCTTTGCTTGTTTGTAAACCTACAATTGTGGTAGAACTTATTTGCATCAGACAGGCCTAGGTTCCTCAGTACACCATGGAAGCATAATGGACTTTAAAATCATCGAGTCTGGTCATAAAAAAAATACAAGTCTTGATCAGTGGTGAAATCCAAATTTTTTTACTACCGGTTCTGTGGGCGTGGCTTGGTGGGCGTGGCAGGGGAAGGATCCTGCAAAATCTCCATTCCCACCCCACTCCAGGGGAAGGATCCTGCAAAATCTCCATTCCCACCCCGCTCTGGGGCCAGCCAGAGGTGGTATTTGACGGTTCTCCAAATTACTCAAAATTTCTGCTGCCGGTTCTCCAGAACCTGTCAGAACCTGCTGGATTTCACCCCTGGTTTTGATTTAATAAGCTACATTACACTAAGCTACCATAAAAAGAATCCTCTCATTTTCCTGTTTTGAGTCCATTTTTTGCTTTTTGGTTTTTTTTGTTAAAACTGTGTGGAGCTAGCTTCTTGAAACCCTCCTTCAACAGCTATTAATACGATTAAAAAAATGTCTAAGCCCTCAAGACAGATATGGGAGAACTTACAGTGAGGATGGCATGCTTTCTTTTTCAGCGCATGGCTTAGCATTTTTATCATTATCAGCCTATACAATTTAACAGCTAGAAGTGTTGACTGAGAAGCACCCAGTTTTCCTATGGGCCAGAAATAAGCCCACGGTTAAAACCAGATTGCTTCCATTTCTTCTATTTTAAAAAAAATAGATAAGATTTTAAAGTGTACTACAGGCAGGCAAGAGAAGGGTACCAGTGCTTTTCCCTAAGTAAATATTCATTTCCCATTTCATATGCTTGTTCCATATGCTTGTTTTAGCTTCTCGGTGGAAGGTAGGCAGTCCCTATTTAGAAAAGCAGATTGGGAAGGAGCATAATCAAGAGAAAATGGAAAATAACTCCTTCCTTTTCTGTACTGCCCTTCTTAGTTTCTCCTGCAGCATCGAAGTGTCACATGTCATGCAAGTAATGGCATCATGCAACACAGCCTGTAATGCAGTGATTATAATACTGGCTTACATATCTGAGTTTTGTAAAGATATTTGACATGCAGTGTTTGATTAGCATTCATATTTTCTCACTGACACTTTGTAAATGATCTTTAAGGAAAACATATTGGAATGAGCAAATTTTTACTAAAGGAAAATGAAATAAGTTTTTTGCCTCTCTTTAAAAACCTTCACTTGCTTTTTCCAGAGTTGTTACTGTTGCCCTGGGTTTCTAATGATATTTGAGGCTTTTTAAAGCAGCACGTTAGTTGTGTTTAGGTGAATTTCATTTGTACCTTTATATCATGGTGCACTTTCCTATTGATCAAATAAGTGTCACCTTAAAAAAAAGATGTGTCGCATTGAATGATCACTGCCTTAAATTACTGTGTTTTGTACTATGTTATCAGTATTTATATCACTCTATGGTTATTAAAGGTAATGCATCCTTAATTACAAGGGATTTCCACAGAACATTACTGTATGTGTGAAAGAGAAGGAGTGTATTGTAAAGACCAGGTAGGAAAAAACATCCGCTCCGACTGAGCAGCTCACATATGGATGTGTAACATCAGCCTTAGTGAAATCCTTCCTTCCATAACTTCACATTGCTTTTCATCTGACCCCAGGCACATCTCTAGGTCTTCTTTCCCCTGAAGTTGTTGGTAAACCAATATGGTGATCTAGGGAAATGGTATACTATCTGGGGAATTCTGGGAGTTGAAGTCCATACATATTAGGAGTTGCCAAGGTGGAGAAACACTGATCTAAAGGATAGCTAGTAGCTGAATAGTCCATTGGGATGCGTGGAAGAGCCCTAAATAGTATCTATCAAAGTCTTGATGTTGGGCATTAAGACTATGGAAATTAGCACAAAAGCATCCAAGAAGAGGGTTATTTGGACTCCTATGGGACAACTGTTATGATAAGAACCTTATGAGAGCAAAAAGAAAGCAATTGCTATGTGTGAGACTTATCATAAAAGATGACAACCAATTTATAAAGCCTGGTCCTGGGCTCCTTTACTAAGACAATTCCTTACATTTATACAATTTCAAAGTTGTGCCTTTTTAAACCTATTCTGTGTTATGTAAAGTAAGGGGAAATTGTATTTTTGAGCCTTATTTTTCATTGGTATTTTTGGTCAAATTCATAGTTCTTTGTGAATTTTTTTGTAGAAGAACTATTAACATAGGGTGTTATGCTTCTGTATTATATAAAAAAGCACCTAGTAATTATGGTGGACTTATTACCCTATGGGTAAGATATTACAAGAAAATCTGGCATCAGGCATTTTAATAATTGTTTTGTAAATAAAATATTTGATAGCACTCAACTGTGGTGATAACTGTTTATGGTTAAAATGGAATTGTGTTATTTGTACAGTTATCCAGTATATATGTATATATATATAAAGACTTTTCACACTTAAATAAAAATGGAACCAATATTATCTTAATTAACTTGAAATATTTTCAGATCTAGACAGGCAACCAAGAATGATGGTTTATATATATTACACTTCTAAATGTGTCAGAAAGATTATCTACTGTATACTACATAAAATAAAATAAGTTTGGAACCAAAGTTAAAGAAGAACTTTCCTGCTCTCTGTTCTGCAAAGTATCTCTAGAGAGTTAATGGCTTGTTCGTAGGAATGATTCCTCAACTGGTATAAGAGGAATTTTCTGAAACAAGATAGATTATATAAGGTCATATGCTCATCCCTCCTTTTCAAGACATTTGTTCCCCTCCACAAAAAAGTTGGGGGAGATGTTTTCTGTATCCTGAATAACATGTGGTAGTTTGCAGAGACTTCCCCCAAATCTTCAATGATTTTCAGGATTTTTTTTCCAGGTAGCTACAGAAAGAAGGAGAGGATTAACAGGCTGCTTATTCTTAAGTATAATTACCTAAGCTGTTCCTGCAGCCATAGCCCATCAGAAATCTTCTGTAATTCAACTTTTTTTAAAGGAAGTGGGGTCTTCCTATGCCTGTTCCTGAATGCTATTTCTCACTGTCCTCCAAATGTTTTAATGATCACTTAGTAATAAATTAGAGGGCCTGTTTTGTGCAGTGGTTAAGGCAGGGCTGTCAAACTCTCGGCCCACAGGGCAGATGCATCATGCGCTGGCCATGCCCACACCCAGTTTAGTGAAGGGGGGGGAAAGTCCCAATACATCACGTGATGCTGCTGTGACAACATGAGTTTGACACCCCTGAGTTAAGGCATCAGACTAGAAACCAAGAGACTGTGAGTTTTAGACTTGCCTTATTCATGAAAGGATGATCATGCAGCTGGATGATCTTGGGCTCTCTCAGACCTAGAAAGTAAACAATGGCAAACCATTTCCGAAAATCTTGTCCAGGCAATCATCATGAGTCAACACTGACTTGAAGAGACTTTTTTAAAAACCCAGTTAATAATCAATTTAAAGAAAAAAGTTATTGAAGGAAGCTTTTGAACAGGGAACAATGGCATCCCTATTTGATAAGCAGCATTTTTTAAAAAGAATCTTTTGTATTCCATCCTTTGTGTCACTTGCTTTTGAGTTGAACAGATTTCTCTGTCAAAAATATGTTCCGTTCTGGGACTCTTGAGAGATTATAACTCTTGGTTATGAAGGAAGTCACCTTCAATTACATATTGGTGACTGTTCATGAATAATTGCCTTCTATCTGATCTTAGATCTTTGAAGACAATTTCACTTCAGCCACAGAAAGGATCAAGTTTATTCCACCATAACTTGCTTTTATTCATAGTGCGGAATTAAATATTAATGAAAGATCATGTCCAGTACTTGATCTCTGCTTTCAGCAAATACATCCAACCATCAAACCAAGATTCAGAATGACAGTATTTCAGATTAGTTTTCCTCAGAAGACTTAAGTGACATCTATTTCCATATGACTATTTCCCCAAAACATTTATTTGTGTTCAGCAATATTTCTTAGCAATTCAGAATGTTGTTTTTCAGTCTGTCATCTATCCTCAGAATTTTCACTAAATGCATGTCAGTGGTCATGAAGGTCATCTTAATCTAATGGGCATTCACAATTACAGTATTTCAATTATTGTCTTCATTTTTTTTTAAAAAAGTTTTTATTATGCATTTTCCTTTATTATACATAACATTTCCATTTCTGCAACGGCAGTATACTGTTTGTATCAAATCTCTTTTAAATACATATAGTTTTATACACACCATAATTATAACCATTTTTCTCATAATACATAACAATGTAATCTTCCCTTCTAATCACCCTGTACAATTTAATCTATAATCCAGTATAATCCAGTGTTAATATTGCTTATGGTATTTATTGCTTATATATATATATATTTACTTTTATTTTGATTGTCCTTAATTATAAATTACTAACTTCTGATTCTATTTTCTAACCATTTATAAAATAGGTCCCAAATTAAATAGTACTCTGTTTCCTCTTTATCCTTAATTTTCATTGTTAACCTGTCCATTTCGGCAGTCTAATATTTTCTTTATTACATTTTCATCTATAGTTATATTTTCATTTTTCCAATTTTGGGCGTACATCATTCTCACTGCTGTCATCACATGTTTAATTTTAAATATGTAATTCTTTTATTATATTTTCCCGGTATTCCTGGTAATATACCTAGCAAGAACAATTCTGGTTTTAAATCTATTTGTTGCATTGTCATTTCTTCTAACCACCTTTTTATCTTTAACCAATATTTTTTCGCCATTGGACAAGTCCATCACATATGGTAATAGGAGCCCAGTATCTGTTTAAATTTCCATCACTCTGGCAATATGTTTTGGAATATTTTTACCATTCTTGCTGGTGGCAAATGCCATCTGTAAAGGTTTTCTTTATATGTTGTTGACATCATTCATTTGTAGTTTCTTTCCCAAAGTTTTTGCCAATTGTCTAATTCTATAGTATATCCAAAGTTTTTGGCTCATACTACCATAGTTTCTTTTACATGTTCTTCTTCCATTTTAAAATTCAATAAGTAGTTATATATTTTCTTTATTAGTTTATCATCTGTCCCTAGAAATAGCTGAACTAGTTCTAGAGGTTTTTTATAGAATCCATATATTTCTGCATCTTCCTTGTATCTCGTTTGTATTTAGATATATGGCCACCAGTCCAAATCGATTCCTTGATTTTTTAGTTCCTGTTTCGATTTTAAGTCCCCTTGTTAATTATTGTTTTCATTTTATCAGCCAGTATGGAACTACCCTAGGTTCTGAATTCTCAGCCACTGAATCATATAAATATACAGAAATCCTGTCTGGGCCTTTCCCAAATCATAGATCAGGTTCTGTCTAGATTCTCAGTCAACATGGGCTTTAATACCATCTCTTCAGGTCTTAATTTCCACAATGAACATGCAACATGCATGGGTTTGTACATAGTCTGACCAGAACTGATTTATCGCCACTGTCCACTCAAGATGGGATCCCCAAAGATGGGTCTTGATCCTCCCTTTTGTAAGTAGGTTTATTCTGTTACAGTTGTCACTTTTTAATGACTATAGATACCCCCTGAACTAGTTAGGTAGCCCATTGTTCTGGTTCATTGTGAGGAAAAAAAAAAGGATGCTGGAAGAGCAGTTATGCCCATAGCTCCCAACTCAGAGGTCTACTTTAATCATTTTCCTTAGGTTGTTTATTAACTGGGGTTTTTTTGTAGTTGTTGACATGCTGACTCTCTAGTCAAGTCCCTGCATTTTTTTTTTTGGCAAGATGTTCAGAAGTGATTTGTCACTGCCTTTTTCCTAGGATTGAGAGAGAGTGTGTGGCCAAGGTCATCCAGATAGTTTTGTGCCTAAGGCAGGACTAGAACTCACGATCTCCCACTTTCTAGCCTGGTGCTTAACCATAATACCAAACTGGATCTAAATCATATAAATACCTAAAGTAAACTGCAACACCCACAACTCCAAAATGTTAGGTTTATACATAATAGATGTTCCTGATTAATCCTTCATCATTGGATCTGGAGAGAATTTTCAGTAATTATCTTGATCAGATGGTAACCAAACTATTATCCAAATATCAAAACGATGCACAAATGAGATTCCTCAGAATGCTTGTAAATTCTCATGACTGAGATTGTTTCAAAAAGTTGTAGTAGGTAGTCCTCAAGAAATCTGTAGCTGCTCTGTGGCTATGGCATGGGAAAGGCATGCCTCATAATTTGGAGATGTAGCACTTATCTCTGTGTGAATTGGATGGCTATATGCATTTTCATAAATAAATTTCTTAAATAAAAGTGATAATATGAAGTCTGAACTTTTGGAAGTAGATTAGTACACTGGCAAATTGTTTCTTGAAATATGTTTCCCATGGCAATACAAATTTGATTTACCATAATTATCTTCCTCCATTCATCTTCAGTTGTTGAGCACGTATCCTAGTCTAGACAAGGGGAGAAAAAAGAAACGATAGTTCCATTTTGTGAATTTCTTTAGTTTATTTAGATTTTACACCAAGTCTTATTGTCCTGTGATCATTTCCACCCTTAGAGGATGTGTTCATTGACAATGTTTACACATTATTCTAAGCTGAAATGTGATTGGTTGTTCACAGTTCAGGGAACAACAGTCAACCAATTAGATCAATTCAATTAACAATGATTAAATAATGATTAGTAAATGCAGCTATTGAATCTATTTGTGATAGTGAACATACACACACACACATTTTTTAATACAAAGGTTCTTTAGTATAAGGTCTCTGTAGTATTTCTAGAATCTTCAACTACAGGTGCTTAGCACTGAATCTGGTTCCTCTGCATTCAAAACATGCTTTTGCTCTGATTTTACTCCTATGAAATGTGAACACCATTGCAAAGGTTCCTTTTAATTTCCTGTTAACACCTATCTAATAAATACTGTGAAATTATCATTGGTTTTCCTTATGGTATAGCAATTGCTTGTATGCATGAAAATTTACACAGAAGTTGGCAGTGATTTGCATTACATTTGCAAAATTAATACAGTGTGGAATTTGCTGCCATCTCATGATAAATTAAATTAACCAATTTAAAAGGAAACTGGACAGATCAGGCTATCTGGGATTTATGGCTGTTTATTACTTCTGGTATCACAGGCAACATACCTTAAGTAACAATTGCCATAGAACAAGAATGGAAATGGACCTTTGTCCTCCTAGCCATGTTGTAAATTTATGCATGTGTTTGCAACACTAAATTGACCAAGTCTTATGTTTTCTTGGAGGGCTAGAAACCTACAAGGGGAATAGCAATGGAAATTAGATTGATGAAATAAATCCACCCGTTTTGTTCAGATTTCCACTTACTCTGAAGGTCAGTAGCCTTTAACAAAATGGATTCTGATCTACTTCAGCTCATCAGTGCCGATGTGACTGACCCTAAAGACCTTTTGAAGCTGACTGCCAAATACTTGCAGAGATTAAATCTAGCTAGTATCAGAAAACTTGTACTATGTTTGGTTTGACATTCTTGGAAACGGAACCCAGATGGACATTTCTTCCAGCACTACAAAGTAGAAGGCAATTTTCCAATTTTGGCTTCTTTCCACAAATGAAGAAGGATTAGTTGACAGCTCATAAATCTTGTGCAGCTTTCAAACAGATTACAGGGATTTTTAGAAACTATTCGTGGGGACAAATAGATAAAGAGAAGATAGTGAATGACACACATGTTGGAGTTTTTTCCAAGGTGTATGAATGAGCACTGCAATGACTTCGCATTTCTTGGTGTTTATTGAACTGGAGATTCTCACAAGATAATTTATTTTGGAGCAGGTTACATACATCAAGGTATACTTGCTAGAAAATCAGTGCAATTTGTAATAGTTAAATTTATCCTTCCAGTAGATGTGCTCTAGATAAATAGATAAACGGTGCAAAGCTATACTAATAACTTTTTTTAATTTAAAAAAACGTAAGTGAAATCAAGAACATTTATCACCGCTCTTCTGCGACTGGGAAGATTGGCTTCTCATAGAGGCATTATTTAAATTAATATTAAGTAACTATTAATCCCTTGAGCTAAAGTACAATGCTATAAACCAAATAGTTTGAAAGCGTCAAAGAAATTGTGATCCAGGTACCCCTTGAACAAATGTTATCTATAAAAACCTTTTATAAGAGCCTGAGTTGCGCAGCAGACTAATGTGCTATTGAGTAGCTCCAGCTGCCTGCAATTACTGTGAGTTCAATTCTCACTAGGCTCAAGGTTGACTCAGCCTTCCATCCTTTCAAAGGT
>JANHZT010002430.1:52831-64701 GCA_032468215.1 Stegonotus admiraltiensis
TATTTTGGCTTTACAGTGCCCTGAGTCCTTCGGGAGAAGGGCGGTATATAAATGCAAAAAATAAATAAATAAATAAATAAATAAATAAATAAATAAATAAATAAATAATTACAAGTGTAAAAACTAACACAAACAGAACTTAGAGAAAGAGAACAGAACGGAAAGAATAAAAAGTGCAAGGAAAAAGTAAAAGAAAAGACAATATATTAAGGAAAAAGAAACGTGGCTTGCAATATTCCTAAGTACAAATAAATAATTGTTTAATGGTATACAGTTAAACAAATACTGTATCTCTTCATCCGATATTCCGTCTCTTATATATAAGCAGATTCATAAAACATCAACTTTTCAAGTCGGGTATCAGCAAAAAGTCCATAAAGAGTTGCCAGAATATTGCCCAAAACAAGTCTTATTTTAAGCTTGATCAAATAAACAAACTTTACGTTTACTTCTAATAATCTCAATCTTTAATTCAATTAACTATTGTGGGATTTTATTTCTCTTCAGTTTTGCTTTATCTCAATCCACACATTTTGTCAAGGCTTTAACCTGTTTTGCACATCCAATAAGAAAATATTTTGCTGATCATTCTTTCAGTTTATCATCTGTATTTTTCTCTTAATTTTTAAAACTTTGTATATTACTTTGTAATTACTTTGTATATCCAGTAAAGTGTCATTTTCCAAATCATTCTCTTGTCCTATCATTTGTAGTTCTACATTCTTTACTTTCTCTCTCGTCAGATAAAATTTGTTCCACATCTGTCATTCTTTCATTAACATTCTGTAGACATAATCTATCCGTAGAAGCAGGCATCATTGTTGACGATGTTGATATTGTAGTTAATTTCTGGCTCCATTCTTCAAAGTTCTCTTTTGTTATAACATTTTATAAATCCCAGTATTAATAGCAGGCTTGCATTTTCTTTCTTCTGCTTGAAATCTTTAAATGCTTCTAGTGTCCAGTTTCTAAAATCATTTATCTTTTGTTGTGATTTCTAATTGTCAAGATAGGCAAAAATAAATCTGTTTCCCATGAAAAGTTTTTGTTTTTTATAGTTAATTCCAAAACCTCATAGTAAAAGTCAATATTCCAAATTTCTCTGGACCCTTATAATATTTTAGATCAAAATCTTACTTAGCTTTTTGCAGTACATTTCAAACTGTTTTTAAGTTCTTAAACTTGTAATTAATTTTTCTTTTTTTTTAGAGTTGAATATAAACTCACCCAAAAAAGACTTTTCAAACTTGTCATTTTAAGATAGTTAATGGGCCATTTTTGAAAAGAATTAGAAAGTGAAGTTTGCAGGTTTAGTATGCTTTAAAAGGCTGTGCCACAGTCACAAGCAAGATGGCTAATCATGTCATCCTAATAATAATAATACTCCCTTTGTCAGGAACAGCCATCCAAAGGACATGTCAGCAATCTCTCATCCTTTCCTTATCCGGAGAGATTGCAAGGAACTGGTCTCCTCATCAGTTCCTTGGTTTTTGCCTAACTTCATCTTCAGTTCACCATACCACTTCTGACATCTATGGTAAAGTGATGTTTCCAATTATTGCTTTACTAAAACATTCAGCCTCTTTTCAGCTTCAGTGTACAGCATCATCTTTGAATATCCAACTCTGTTAATTAACCAAATTTAAAGTTGAATAATGAGTTTTAGAATATCTTTTAAAAAGTGATACAGGGCAAGTAACCAAGATACTTTGAAAAAGTATAAACGCCACATTTCAGATCCCATGATTATTTACATATTTATATTTTACTGTTTTTAAAAAAGGTCAGCAAGGTTGGTGCTGATCTGACTTAATCAGCTACTTAAACTCTTCGTTCTGGACTAGTGTACCTTCTGAGTAGTCTTCAAGGGCAGCCCCATATAAACATATTGCAATAATCCAATCAAAAGATAACCAAGGTATGAGTGACTGTGAATAGAAGCTTTTCATTCTTTCAGTTACAAAAATGCTTATTGAAGTTGGAGTTGTGCAAAGGTCCTTCTGTAAGTCTCACAGTAAGCAAAAATAAATACATAAAGAAAGAAAGAAAGAAACAATGCATTACTTGCTAAATTTTCAGAAAGTTGCTGCATCTAACTTTTTATCGTCTGGAGGTTGTGTCAGGTTTTTATTCCCTCATAGATTCATTGAAACATATGACTTGACCAAAGGGATGTTTTTGAAAAATAAAAGTTTTCTCGGTTCAGATTCTTGTACAAATCTTTTTCAGTAATCATTTAAGGATGGCTAGTTAGATTTTTTTAAAAGAGTAAACTGGAGTACCTGAACCAAATCTACAAATAGTGGCAAAGAAAGGTGTAGCCAGATCTGCAATTTTAATTCCAAAATTTGCTGAATAGTATTAGTCAGGGAACAGCTAGATTAAATATGAAAAGTAGAGTTTACCAATTCAAAACTAGAAAAGATAGAGCCAAAAGGCTGGATTTTGGCATTTATAAGGGTTGGTTAGTTTATTTAAGTCTCATTTAATGTTGAAAAGAATGATGGACACAAGTGACATAATCCTGCATGAATAACAGTGCTGTGGAATAGAGCAGTTTATGAGATGGTGGGAGGCTGCTTGCTTTCATAAACATGTAGTTTAAAACAAGAATAATTCAAAGTATGTGCATGAAGAGCTTTCATATTGATAAGAATACCATAGTGTGATTGTCTTCTTTTAATGTCTTCTTTTCATGATTCTGAATTTCTGCTTCGGAGCCTTCATAATATAATATGTTCCTCTTCATAATTGGATTTATACAGAATGATTCCCATGAATTTCGTTATATGACTGCCATTCTGCGTCATTGCTTATTGACTCTGGGCCCTACCGAAGATAAAACTGAAGAATTACACAGGTTAGTGAAATTACAAATCCAGTTGTTCTTAAAATGACATTCTAGTTAGGTCTAGTGCTCAGCTGTTATATCTAAATAATGTTGTAAGTTAGTGTTTTTCATACATAGTGGACACAACTTTCATAAATTTTAATATTATAATTAATATTACTGATCCTGAAATAATTGGGTCTCTTCTTAAAGTAGTCACTTAATTTCAGGGACTATACAAAGTGAAAGCATGGCTGACCATCCGAACTTTTGTTGAAAACTGAATTAATGTAATGAGACCTTGCTGCTTAATATTTATGTTTTACTCCAGTGGTAATATTGTTATGATACGAACTTGTCCAATAACTTCCAAGATATCATTTTTTCTAAATATTTTAGAAAAGAATTGTCACTATTAACAATTTAAGGAATTGTTCTGTAAACTTCTAGTTTTAGATCTGTTAAATCTAGCCACATACAAAAAGCCACCTGCAAAAATCTTCCAGTTATTTGAAAATAGGAAACTGCAGGATAGCTATGCAATTATTTAATTTTTAATAGATGAGTTTAGTAAAGGTAAAGGTTCCCCTCGCACATATGTACTAGTCGTTCCCGACTCTAGAGAGTAGTGTTCATCTCTGTTTCAAAGCCGAAGAGCCAGCGCTGTCCGAAGACGTCTCTGTGATCATGTGGCCAGCATGACTAAATGCCAAAGGCGGACGGAATGCTGTTACCTTCCCACCAAAGGTGGTCTCTATTTTTCTACTTGCATTTTTTACGTGCTTTCGAACTGCTAGGTTGTCAGAAGCTGGGACAAGTAACGGGAGCTCACCCCGTTATGCAGCACTAGGGATTCGAACCGCTGAACTGCCAAACTTTCGATCGACAAGCTCAACATCTTAGCCACTGTACCACCGCATCCCTATGAGTTTAGTAAACGAGCCCAAATACAATATCATTCCAGGGGGAGGTTGTTCCATTGGGCATGTGCCATGACAGACAAGGTATATCCCCAGAGTCCCATAAGATGATCTAGAAGCAACCTGAAGTATATTTAGTCTGTGTGCGACAGGCAGAAAGCATTGGAGACTACTAATCTCACAAGCCCTGTGGCATGCGGGACTTTAAAAGTAACAGCCTGCATATCGAATTGCACCCAGAAACCTACTAGAAAGCCAGCACAGCTCTCATAGCAGTGCTGTTACATGGATGTATCACATTGTGCCCAAAACTGCATATGCGGCCACATTCTGGAAAAATTGTATCTTCCAAATGCTTTTCATATACAGTGCATTTTAGTGGTTTAGTGGAGAAGTAAAGGCATTAATGAATTGTGAGCAGCAGCTCCCATGGGTACAATTGGTGCACAAAATTAAGTTAAGCAAAGCCCCTTTTGATCATAGTTGCCAGGAGCCACAAGGAATCCCAGGTTGGACATCAGCTCTTTCTGCTACCCCATCCAAGTTAATGACGGAAAGTCCAGCTCCAAAGATCAGGTTCTGACCCACAGTCATTTTGTTTTAGGGTTCAGTTGGAAGGTTGAGTTAAAACTCATTCTTCCCCGTCCCGATTTTCATAGCCTCCTATCACTGGGAAAGAATCTCAGTGGCATCTTTTGGATAAAACTGATTTAAGAAGCCATAATGATAGCTTATTTTCTCCAGCTTTTCTCTGAAACCCTGTAAATCAAAAACTTCAAAATGAGCATATATTAAACCTTATTTTTTGTATATCAGATACTTGATTCATTGTTTTTAAATTGCCACAGCAAAGGCTCTGTTTAAACAGTATTTCAAAATATATACTTTACTGCCACGCTTATTTATTGCTATTCTTCTTCTAATGTAAATACCCGGGAGATAACCTAAACTTTTCATTGCACAGCTCTTCATTGTTTGGGAGAGCAATTGTGAAAGACAGGATATATATCCAGGTAAGAACTTAAGAAAAATCCCGTAGTGCCCAATTTTTTAGAATTAAGGTAGTTCAGTGAAACGGTATACCTGAATGACATAAAAATGTAGACTGTTTGACAAAGACCTCAATATTCATAAGTTACTTAAAAATAAATTCAAATAATGCTTGTCTCACTATATACAAATCAATCAATCAGTCACTTCTTAGCTTTTTGGCTAAGATTAAGTGCAATATAGATTTAAGATCATGGAAAAAGCCTCTGCTTAGACCTTGGTGAACTGTTGAATATCAGAAAAGTGCGGACGGAGAAGAGTCGGAAATTGTGGGAGCTTCATCACTGGAGGCTTTCAAGAAGAGATTGGACTGCCATTTGTCAGAAATGGTGTAGGGTCTCCTGCTTGCGTTGGACTAGATGACCTACAAGGTCCCTTCCAACTTTGTTAATCTGTTATCCATTCATTTGTTTTCTAGTTTTCTAGTTCCCTCTTGTAAAGTGATTCTTTCAAGTATGCCGGAAGGTCATGAATTTAATTTGAAAGAACTGTGAATGGAGACTTTAAAGTATATTCAGATATTACTTTATAATGTAATTCCTAAGAAAAAGCTGAAGGAAGTCTTTTTTAAATATCTCAAGAATATAAATTTAAATTAATTTTTAAAAATGTAGAAAATTCCTCTTATTAATTTAAATATGTATTTATAGAGTCTTTTAAAAAGATTTTCCCTTCGTTAATTAAGAATTAATGTATAGTAAAGAGATTATTTTGGTTCTGTGCATTCCGTCACATAAAATAGCCAACTACGGACAATTTCAGTGAAATAAGGTATGGTTAACGCCATGTTTGTCCACTCTGAAGATTTTAATCACAGCTTTCGCTAGTGCTAAAGTGTTGTTTGCTTTCACGTTTGCATATCAGGAGGGGGCTGAGAGCCTGAGTAGGTGGATGTCATGTATCTGTGATTAATGATCTTTAGGAAGCTGAGAGAGAAAATAATATACGCAGCATTTCTACCCCCTGGAGAAGGAATGCAAACACCATTGTGCCGATCTGTGCATAGTCAGTGACTTCCTGGTAGGTGGAGAATTTCATACACTCCTCTGCCACAAATAAAACTGTCAGGTGGAGTGACAAAGTTCAGAAAGCCAGACTCCAGTTATTGAAAAGAATAACTCGAGCACAGTGATCCAGAAAATTAATTTGGTAGGTGTTTGAGAATACCATTGCTTCATAAGAAACCAGCAAAAAGGAGCTTTCTGTGGAAATCATCCAACCTTCTTTTATTTTTCTGAATTAAAATCCTATTGTTCTTGACCAACTCTTGTTTTGCTTCAAGCAGATTATCTTGTGAAAAACGAAACTCAGTGTGTTAAGCATTTCAATTTAAATTTGTCCTGCTTTAAGGGAGTTTTTAAAAAAGCGCTGGCGGAAGAGAACAAAGTACAGTATTTGTAGACAGATATAACTACATCATAGTAAAATTCTTGTTTTAAGTGAAATAAGGGATCCAAATACACCAGTCTATAACCCTTTAACTAATATTTGAACATAACAGTACTATTGTATTTTAAGGTGAATTGGTTTAGACATAGAGAAAAAGTTAATGGACCAAATGACTTGGGGGGGAAATGTAATATAAAATGCAAATGCTTGTTTGCAGTGTTGTGAAACTGCTAACCAGCGGTAACTTTCCAGATAGTAACTTACAGTATACATAACATACATTATAATAATATATAGGGTAAACATAATGTAAAACAAAAGAAAATTTAAAAATTAAATGCAATATATGACAAACAGGTTAAAACAAAAACAATAAGAGCTGTCATGATTTACAGCTATGGCTGATAAAATCTCACTTAAATCAGCAGCTCCAAAAATGCCTGTTAAAGTGGTCCTTGCCTCCTGTTAGAAGACCCTAATGTTGGTGTCAAATATACCCTTCTGGAGTGTTCCAGAAATGGGCTGCTGGTGTTGAAAATGCCATTGCCTTTATTTCATCTTATCTTACCTTATAGGATTGGAGAACCTGGAGAATGAAGGTCTTTAATGAAGGTCTCAGTGTAGAACAGTTTCTCAACCTTAGCAACTCTAAGATGTGTGGACTTCAACTCCCAGAATTCCCCAGCCTGCATGTTGGCTGGGGAATTCTGGGAGTTGAAATCTACACAACTTCAAATTGCCAAGTTTGAGTAACACTAGTTTTTAGGACAAGATGACTTATTATTATTTAGACTTATATACCGCTTCATAGTGCTTTACAGCCCTCTCTAAGCAGTTTACAGAGAGTTAGCATATTGCACATTGCCCCCAACAATCTGGGTCCTCAAACCTTTAGGAGTTTATAATTTAAATTTGGCCCAGAAGTGTACTAGCGATCAGGACACATGAGAAAGCACAGGCATAATATTTCATCAGTCAGCTTTTGAACTAGATTCCAAGGCAACTCCATATATAGTGCATTGCAATAATCTAAGTGGAACGTTATGATAATTCCTTTGTTGAGTGGTGTGGCGGATTGGAGTTGATGTTTACTTATATGCCACAGAGAATATAAAAACTATGATGTGATCAGGCAGCTGCTTTTTCCATGACCATCTTTCAGTCTGAATCATAGATGACAGAAGAAGCACGCTAGCAGAAGCACAATTTGCACACTGCTTTTAGGCAGCATTGTGACATGTGGGTAAGCGTTTGCTTGCATGCTTCTGTACTCTTCCCTAAAAGTGGCAGAATTCATTGCCAAGATACTTCTGGATTTTGATTCTATATTGCATCCTGAAAATGCAATACAACTGTTTAGTGAATTACTGAAAATATCAATTAGAAAAGTTTATAAAACAGTAACTTGTGGTATTAAGGTGCATTAGTTCTGTAAAATTATAATGATGTTATAATCCATGCTGTTAACACCGTGTTTCAAGGGCTTCATTCCCATATTATGCACAAAAGCATTTTAAGAGAGTGATTTTTAAAATTTCTTTCAGCAATGCGATCAACCTGTTAAGCAATGTTCCAGTCTCTTGCTTGGATGTCCTTATCAGTCCCTCAACTCAAGAAGAGGCAAAGGAAACTGATGTGAAATATAATGGCATGAATATGGATGCTATTCAAGTGCTTTTGAAGTTCATGGAGAAGAGAATTGACAAGGTAAGAACATTTGAAATTGGGAGACTTGTTCCATTGTTTGCATCATAATGCTGCTGGAAGTTTAATTGTGTAGCATTATAGAATACTTCTTAAACAAAATAGGCCTCATGTACAAACCCCCAAGTTTTAGATGTTTGAAAACAAATCAAGATTGTAACATGGCCATGAGAAATACATGATCATGGAACAACTTGAATATTCATCTGAATCAGGGGTGGGTTCTACTCACCTTTACTACCGGTTTGCAATGGGGCTGCATGCACGCACTCTTCTGTGCATGCACAAAAACGTTCTGATGACCTCGGTGTCGGTGAGTGGAGCCTCCCTCCGGTTTTACTACCGGTTCTATAGAACCCATCCGAACCGGGCGCAACCCACCACTGATCTGAATACCCAAACAGGAACTAAAAGTCTGATTCAGCATTGCATGTAGAGAATAAAAGTTTAACTGGTTTGTTCAGATTCTTTGGGAAGTGCAAAATTTAAAATAATTTCCTGCTTATCTTCGCTTTATTTATTTTCAGTAAAAAGTATTGATTGACACGCTACTTAATACTCTGCTCAGAAATGCAATATAGACTAATTAATGTGTTGCAATCAGGGGAATGTTATGGATGTTCCTGTATCTGGAAAAACATCACAAACATATATTGGGGGACCTTGTTCAGTCATAGCTGCTTGTGTGTATCCTGTGAGCTTCCAGATACAGAGATTTTTAATATTTTTAAAAAACATGATTTTACGTTTTAAAATGTTTTGGATGAACTACCATGGAAAAGGTGGCCTTATCTAGTAGAATAAGAGTTTTGTGTGCCGTAACATTTGAGTTGTGTTTTTGGAAAAATGTTGCTAAATTCTTTATTCTTTAGGGGAGCAGCTATAGGGAAGGCCTCACTCCAGTGCTCAGTTTACTAACAAGATGCTGCCGGTCCCATCGGAACATTAGGAAGTTTATTAAAGCTCAGGTGAGACATGGGTGTATCCAAGGACTAAAATGTAGTGGAATCTCTTGTCCTGAATATGCATAAATGTTAGTTTCTATTCCTTCAAGAATCTGATCCTTCTTCAATAATTTTTTTTTTGCACTGGATGTGTAAGGCAACACACAGCTGAATAAGGAATAAATAAATAAATGAACTGCGCAATGTGTATGTTTTCTTAAAAGTAAATATGAACTTTGTTCAGTAGAACTTGTTTACAACTTAGGCAGCCTAAAACAACTATTTAGAAGAAATGGAAAATGATATACAGATAGTCCTCATTTAACAATGCTAAATAGGATTGGAAATGTTGCTTAATGCATTGCTTAACGCATTGTAAGCCTCCCTGAGTCTCCGGAGAAGGGCAGCATATAAATCAAAAATTTTTTAAAAATGTTAAAAAAAGAATCATGTGAGCATGCTGTTTGGCAATGGCAGTCCCAGTTTTTGATGTTAAATGAGGACCGTGTGATCGCTGCTTCCAGCTTCCTTCCAGTTTCCCAATTGATTTTGTTTGTGACAAGCCAGGAGGGAAAGTCATGAATCATGATCAGGTGCCAAGTGCCTGAATCATGATCCCATGATCTCAGGGATACTATGATGGCTGTAAGTACAAGATCCATTCCTAACTACCATTCATTCAGCACCTTAATGTCAAGTGCCAGAGAAATCAGGAGATCCAGGCAGTTCAAATGCTTATAAAGATTTATTGCAACCGTAAGCTCTCTACAAGAATCTGAACTACTAATAGTCAAAACAATTTGGTGTACCGGTAGATAAGAGTCAAAGGAATTCAAGGTGGGATGGACTTAGATCTCTTTGTGGGTGTGAAAAGATTCATGGCTGATAACGTGTTTGACCCCTCCCTTGGGCTCAGCTTGGTCATCTCCTATTAAGTAAACATTCAAACATATTAAGTTTGAATGTTTACTGAATGAATGATTATTAAATGAGAGGAACCTGTGCATTCACAAGATAATGACAGCAAGTGTTAAAACTGCTGAATCATCAAAATAGCCTTTTTTTTATTAAGATTACGATGTTCATCTCCAGATATTTTCATTTAAGGCTGCAGAATGATACAGTGTTAGACCATTCAGAGGAAGGAAGCATTACATTACCCCGAGTCCACAACAAAAACCCTTTTGTTGTTTCTCCTAGACATCTAAGTTCTGATTGCTTGGAAAAACAATAAAATGCGCTTGTGTTTTAGAATGAAATGGGGTGTAAATGTAACATTTATAAGAAGCAACAAGCATACTTAATAGTGGCATGTGATACATGGTTCCAAAAATGGAGAGTCACATTCTTTTTTAGAACAGAATATTTCATGACCTTCTTTTCTCTCACCCCATCAAGGATAAGCCCCTCGTAGCAATTTGTATATTATTAAAATTTAGGGGTGATGCATCAAATCCTAAATCTACAGAAAATGTTCTAACTTTGAAAAGTATTTTGGGGGAAGAAATCCTAAAACCAATCTTTAATGCTAACCTAATCTGCAGTTTCTAATTCAAAACTTACATTGGGTCATTGGGAAAAGGAATAAAGCTGAGTATTATTGGTGTATTACTGTACTATTAGTTGCATTGCTTTGTTTTCCATTATCTTGCAAAATGATTGGATATAACCTTTACCAAGGCAGCCAATCACCACTCGCCTCTCAGGCCTTGCCACCAACCAATTGGATGCAGGGGCCAGAGGGAGATGGGCAAACGGGTGCAGTTTAAACTTTCTTCTGTGCTCGTGCAAATTGTTAAGGTAGCCAGGAAAAAAAAAGTGGAATTATTTTGAGGAATTCAAGGGAATAAGTGTGACAACATCTTGCATTAGGATTAATTCCTCTTCTTATCTTTCTCTGTCTTTAGGTGCTGCCTCCTTTGAGAGATGTTTCTAATCGTCCTGAAGTGGGCACAACACTGAGAAACAAATTAGTGCGTCTAATGACTCACGTTGATCTGGGAGTGAAGCAAATTGCTGCAGAATTCCTTTTTGTTCTTTGTAAAGAGAGAGGTACAGAGGTTTTTACTAGAGCATAAGGGTGGTTGTAGCATATGCGCAACTAACTACAGAGAGTCCTCAGTTAATGACCAAAATTGGAACTGGGAACTGTCACTAAGCAATGCAAGCATGAAGGGGGGAAAAATCACATGACCATTCTGACTTACAACAGCAGTTCTAGTTGCAACAATTAAGCCTAGCTCCAACGCATTTTCTTTGCTTGTTGGAAACTGGCAGTAAAGATCGCAAATGGTGATCATGTGACCGCGGGACTCTGCAGCCAATGTAATTGTGAGCCAGTTGCCAAGCAGCTGAATCATGATTGCAGGGACATTGTGATGGCTGCAATTTCAAGGACCAGCTATACGTCTCTTCATAACTTCAAATAGTTTCCGAACAAGTGTTCACTAAATGAGGACCAGCTATAATCACTTGCCGAGCTGGCTATTTGTTGCCAATTTTTAAAAAAAAATTAAATCTAGAAGTATTGGAAGATGTATTTTACACATGTGACAGTCAACAGCAATTTTTAAAATGCACAGAGGCATTTTACTTTTTATGGCAACTAGTCTATTGTTTCTCTCTCTAGAAATACCTTAGGCCAGATTAAACTGAAGACAAATAGAAGTTATTAAACTTAGTCTTAGCCTTTTCTCAGCCATAAAGTCTTAACTAGTGAGTACAGGACAGGGGTGAAATGCTCCCGGTTTGGACTGGATCACCCGATCCGGTAGCGATGGCGGCAGGTGGTTCAGAGAACTGATAGCAAAACTTCCTGTGGCACCGCCCCCCCCATGCCCAGCTGAGCCGCAGATCATCAGAGGCTTTTGTTTTTTACTTTTTACTTTTAAAAGCATTTTTTCTACAACCTCTTCCGACAAAAAAATGCTTTTAAAAGTAAAAAAAAGCCTCTGATGATCGCGCGGCTCAGCTGGGATCGTCAGAGGCTTTTCAAAGCATTTTTTTCTGCAACCTCTTGGCCGAAGAGGTGGT
>JANHZT010002430.1:64801-76907 GCA_032468215.1 Stegonotus admiraltiensis
ATGCCCACCCAGTCACATTACCCCCACCACCAAGCCACGCCCACAGAACCGGTAGTAACAAATTTTACATTTCACCCTGGTACAGGATATAAAGTCGCATGTAGAAACCTTTCTTTTAAACTGACCTGTTAGAACCCAAATCTAAAATATGAATACAGCTTTCAGCAAGCGACTGCATTCTGCTTTATTAGGTTTGTCTCCTGCTGTTTAGAAAGCCCTCCTCTCGCTTAACCAAACATAAGTTGAAGAACTCTTCAGATTTGCCACTCAGCTACTTTGGTTGAAGTGACCCATACTGTTATGTGAACCTTAGAGAAGTGTGTATACATGTATGCTTGTATGTATATAAGTATGTCTGCATGTGTCTCAGTTGGATTTGATGCCCAAAGAGGGATCTTTCTGAAATTCCAATCCAAAAATGAAAAGGAAAAAAATATTAATCTTATTCTATCTTCAAGCCGCAGTTTGATCCTTTCCAACAAATTGCTTCCGGTTGCTTTGCAGTTGACAGCTTGTTGAAGTACACTGGGTATGGCAATGCAGCAGGCCTGCTGGCTGCCAGGGGCCTCTTAGCTGGAGGAAGAGGAGAAACCTGGTACTCAGATGATGAAGATACAGACACGGAGGAATATAAATCTGCAAAGCCAAAGTACGGCATGGCTCGAATTCTGCCTTCCTTTCCTTTACCTAGGAGGATGTTTTTCAAACTTGGCAAGTTTGGATGTGTGAACTTGAGCTCTAAAACTTTCCCAGCCAATATATCTTAAAGTCGCCAAGTTTGAAAAACACTGACCTATATAATTTCTGTCTCCACCCTCCCCAACTCCAGGTTTGTCAGAGGACTGGCCACTGACTTTTGGAACTGGGTCTCCTTATTCAGGTAGTAAAAGAAAGACTAGGGGTGACATGACAGCAGTGTCCCAATATCTCAGGGGCTGCCACAAAGAAGAGGGAGTCAACGTATTCTCCAAGCACCTGGAGGCAGGACAAAAAGCAATGGATAGGAACTAATCAAGGAGAGAAGCAACCTAGAATTAAGGAGAAGTTTCCTAACAGTGAGGACAATTAATCAGCGTTAATGATTTGCCTCCAGAAGTTGTTGGTGCTCCAACACTGGAGCTTTTGAAAAAAAAAGATTGGACAACCATTTGTCTGAAATGGTGTAAGGTTTCCTGCTTGAGCAGGGGGTTAGACTAGAAGACCTCCAAGGTCCCTTCCAACTCTTGTATTCTGCAACAGCAATAATTGGTACTGCAATTTTTGTTGCTAAGCAATGTGCTCATAAAGTACAATGTCACATCGCCACATTGCTCAACAACAGCAATCCTGGCAGTTCCCGTTGCCATTATTAGCCAAATCCTACTGATCATTAGTTGTGGACCCACCCCAATCCAAGTCATTCACGCCTGGGTCCTTCCAAACCCCAAGCCGCCTCTGCCTCCTCTTTAGCTCCCCCCACCTGCCTATCTCCCCTTCCATCTTTGACCTTTTGGCTGCCAACCTGCTGCAGCTGCCAGTTGCCCCTAACACCCAACTTTGTCCATTGCTCCTCCATTGCATCACACGTCCCTACTGTAGCAGTAAGGGCCTTCTTTCATGCCACTTTCTTTTGTGCAGCTGGGGCTTCTCTCATGCTCCATCCAAGGCCTCCATGCGCCAGCCAGGGAACCATTTACACCTTGCTGAGGGTCTTCTTTTGCAAGACTGGTGCATGAAAAAAGACCCCAGCTGTGCCAGTACAAAAGAAGAATACAACTAGAAGAGTTCTTCTTTCGCACTGGTGCAGCCAAAGCCGCCTTTCGCACATCGGGCTTCTTTTGTGGAAAAAAGGCCTTGGCTGGGACATGAATGGAGGCCCTGGACAAGGTACTAGAGAGGCCCTCCTGCACCAGTGCAACAGGGGCACATTTGTTCATGTGACTGTGGGGGCCAGCAACAGCCAGAAATTTGAGGGCCAATCATAAATCCATGTATCAGCTTAATAATTTTGAACAGTCGCTGAACAGAATGGATGTTAAGCGAGGTCTACTTGTATAAGTAATGGGTTGTAGCTAACTTTGAGCAGAATCAGTTTGAGATATAAAGGTTGGGAGAAGTCATAACACTTAAATTAATGTGCAGTTTTGAGAACTAAAAAGGCAGTTGGCTGTATTTTGTGATAAACTCTGATTTCCAGTTTTAGTTTAAAACTTGTGGAACGGTGTTTTTGAAAAATCTTCTTGAAGATTTATTTTAACCTGTTCTTTTCTCTTTTCCCACTTCCCAAAGCATTAACTTAATTACAGGTCATTTAGAAGAGCCAATGCCTAACCCAATGGATGAAATGACTGAGGAACAAAAGGAATATGAAGCAATGAAACTGGTCAATATGTTTGATAAGCTTTCTAGGTATTGTATCTCTTTCCATGTTAATTTCTTTATCCTTCATACAATTTCATCATCATTAAGAATTTTACTATGTTTTAGTTATATGTTGCCAAGAGAAGGGAACAGCTTGATGCGTAAGGAGAGAGTATTGCAAAGATTTCCTAATAAAAACACCACGATTACTTCCAGATTATTAATTCTGTTAAGATGTTTAGTTGGTACTGATATATTTCATAGATCCGGGAATGGTTTAGTTCTGGTTTTGTGTAGATGGGCAACATTTAGTTCCTAACTACTCTGCACAATACAAGATTTAAATTGATCAGATATGAAATAAGTCAGCTGAAACTCATTCTAGTTTTAGTTATTTCATGTTTTGAGTATGGGATCACCAAATAAGATTAACCCCAAGAAACATATTATTTATGCATAGTGCAGGTAAGAGTCTTCCACTCTTTCCCAGCTCACAAATCCAGGCACTTCAGTCCCTTCCAGCTATGCTCTTTAGAATCACGTTTCTTTCTCATTCTTTTGTGTTTGGTGCATGTTCTGTCTCTCCGACTGTACCTTCCCTGCAGTGCTGAAGATTTGAATTTTGTTCCAGTCTCTGTTTTTGTACTTGTTTGGTCAGCAATTTAGCACTATCCAAGATCATGTGTGTATTGCCACTAGGGAATATAAATTTATAGCATGTAACTTTTATCTGGTCCTTTATTTCTTTCTTTTGCTATATCTTTCTCATAGTTTGTTGTTTTGCTGTAATTAAACAACAGATAATGCACCCCCAGTGTATAATTCACATTGCTAGTCATTAGTTCTAAAATTGTTTTCGATACTATATAGAGGCTTGTAGGAGAAGAGAAACCAGTTTAAGAATATGAGAAAATAAGCCAGTTTCAACTTGTAAAAGAAGGCTGGGACAATGATAGAATTCAAATTTTAGCTTAGTTAGGAGGTGGATTGAACCAGTGGTGGGTTCTGCCTGGTTCCGCCGAGCCGGTAGCAGTGGTGATATGACCAGTACCTCTGCTAAATCCTAAATAATTGTCACATGACCATCAAACCACGCCTACAAAATAAGCCACAGCCACAGAACCGATAGTAAAAAAATGTAGAACCCACCCCTGGATTGGTCTATTCCTTTTAAGTAGTTCTACCTCCCATTTTTAAATGCAAATAATAATAATTGGGCCTATGGCAGATTTGGAATTTTCAGAACATGTCATTGGTAACTTTACAAATTAATTGTCATAGAACTCACAAAACATTTAAGAGAAAGCAAACTAGATATAAAGATCTCCATATTCTTCTAATCTTTGTAATGATTCAGAATATTTTGATACTTTTCCTGGACTGGGGTCCCAGTCCTAACAAAGCATTGGATTGCAGCCATCTATAATTTTTAGGACTGTATGAATTATTTATAGAAGTGCTTCAATTCCAGTAGGAGGCATGCATGCAGATTTGGGAAGTTCTCAAAATGGCTGCACCAAAGCTTTACCAGAATACTTCTGTGAGTGTTGTTAATACACTATTCCAAATGATGCACACGTTATTTCATTTTCTAGGAATATCTCTTACACTCAGGTAGGGCCCAAAGACATCCTTGGAAATAAAAGATATTGCTAGAAGCTGGCTGTATTTAGCAGCCTGGTAACAACCCATTTGTTTATCTTAAGATTCTAAAAAAAGTCAAAATCAGGTGGGGCATTGATCCTTGTGGGCATCAGAAAAAAGTATCTTTGGGTATACTGAAACACATTGGAGATCTAGGCATTGAGTTGGGTAACTTGTTCTACTGACTTTTTTTGGCAGAATTAATCATTTTAGGTGAACCATGCTGCTGCTACAAAGTGTTAAAAAGAAACACAGCCTCGGATAACAATTGGTTTTAAAAACCAAGCATTCCAGAGCATACCTCTGTGCACATGAATATTTCAGGGGGTCTCAGGGGCTGAGCCCCTCAATATCTCAGGGGTTGCCACAAAGAAGAAGGAGTCAAGCTATTCTCCAAAGTACCTGAGGGTAGGACAAGAAGCAATGGGTGGAAACTAGTCAAGGAGAGAAGCAACCTAGAACTAAGGGGAAAAAATCCTGACAGTTGGAACAATTAATCAGTGGAACAACTTGCCTCCAGAAGTTGTGAATGCTCCAACACTGCAAGTGTTTAAGAAGATGTTGGATAACCATTTGTCTGAAGTGGTGTAGGGTTTCCTGCCTAAGCAGGGGGTTGGACTAGAAGACCTCCAAGGTCCCTTCCAACTCTGTTACTCTATTCTATTTCTAAATATTTGGCACCACATTTCTACTCTTCTCTTAGCAAGATTTCATTCACATTTATTTATTTATTTATTTAATAAAATTTGTATGCCGCCCTATCTCCATAGGACTCAGGGCGGCTCACAACAGTTAAAAACAAACCAGATAAAAGACATAAAATACGTAAATATGCATATTAAAACCCGTTAAAATAATCAAAAAACCCCTCAGTCCAGGCTGGGTGATGTGAACAGCCATGTTTTTAGTTCACAGTGGAAGGTGCGAAGGTCAGGAGCCAGCCAAGGCCCCAGGGGGAGTTGATTCCAAAGGGTGGGCGCGCCCACAGAGAAAGCTCTACCCCTGGGGGCTGCCAGCTGACACTGTCTAGCCGACGGCACCCGGAGAAGGCCCTCCCTGTGAGAACGCACCGGGCAATGGGAAGCTGTTGCTGGTTGCAGATGGTCCGCCAAAATATCCTGGGCCTAAGCCATGTAGGGCTTTATAGGTCATCACCAGCACCTTGAATCTCACCCGGAGGGCAACCGGCAACCAATGCAAGTCGCACAGGAGAGGTGTAACATAGGAGTATCGGGACTGTGCCATCACAACCCACGCGGCCGCATTCTGTACCAGCTAAAGCCTCTGAGTGGTCCTCAAGGGCAGCCCCAAGTAGAGAGACATTTCAACAAAATTCAGAAAAGATCTCATTGTACTTCAAGACACAGCCCGAGATATTTTAAAAATGATGTGGTCTTTGATACCGTTTTCAGATTAGAAGTGTAATAGTGATCAGCTGAATCTTAATTTCAGACCAGTTGCCATCTAGTATAACATGAATGTTGTGATGTGCATGCAGCTCTTTGTCTGTTTTGTGTGCTTGGATGTTTTCAGTGTTAATTAAAATGCTTTTAAAAATATTTTCTTGCTATTATAAACTGGTGGCACAGCTATGAATTCATTGAGTAATTACGATGCCGCAGTGCTTTTTCCAAGCCAACCCTGTATTAATAGTAGGAATCCTTTTGCTGATGAAATAGTCCCCAATTATCATAGTTTGGGTTTTGTTGTACATCGACAAGAAATCAGGAAAACAAGGACGTAACCCAAACCAGCCTAAGTAGCAGCCTTGCTCATTAAAAGTGCAGAATTAATCACAGTGGTGGCTTTAAAAACAGTGCCTCTGTCAGGTTTTCTCTCCTTTTCTAATTGTGGAACAAAATAGTGTATATAAAAGGGTCAGCACTATTATGTAGCACTCAATTATAGTGAGGTGAATGGATTTCCCAATACACTATTTTATCAAAGGAACAGGCCCAATGTTTGCAATACGTTTGCTTTATTACGGGCAACTATCATTAGTTCCATGTGTTAATAACTGGCCGTTGTGCACAGAGCAGGCAAGAAAGACCCTTGAAAATAAGGCAGTGGTTTGGGAGATGACCAACTAAATGGCAAGCAGAAAGCAGAAACAAACACTCTATAGATAAATTTGAAGAGTTAGTGAAAGATTTGGAGGTGAGGAAGAAGAATGTCTTTTTATTAAACGTTTCATTTTGTCACGTTTGCCAACAAATAGTACTGAATATATCCTTTTTTATTTGAAAGGAAATGCAGCCTTGGAAGTTAGCCTGTCCTAATTACTCAAGCACATTCAAAAGAATATATTTATATATATGTGTGTCCACTTGGAATACAATTCTAGAAGGTGTTGTTTATTGCAAGCTAAGAAGAAGAATGTGTAGGGCAGGGATGTCAAACTCGCGTCGTCATGTGACACATCGTGACTTTTTCCCCTTCGCTAAAACGGGAGTGGGCGTGGCCAGCACGTGACGCATCCAGCCCATGGGCCGAAAGTTTGACACCCCTGCTTTAGGGTGATCCTTTTTTATTGTAGGTAGCCCTCAACTTACAAGAGTTTATTTAGTGACCATTCAAATTTACAATGGCACCTGTGTGACTGTTTTTCACACGATCGTTGCAGCTTCTCCACGATCACCTGATCAAAATTCGGACACTTGGCAACTGGTTCACATTCTTGACGGTTGCAGGGTTCTGGGATCATGTGATCCCCATTTGCCACCTTCTGACAAAGCCAATAGGGAAGACAGATTTACTTAACAGTCATATTAACAACTGCAGCGATTCGTTTAGCAAATGGGGCAAGAAAAGTTGTAAAATGTCTTGCTTAACAATGGAAATTTTTGAGCTCAATTGTGGTCATAAGTAGAGGACTACATGTATTCCTTTGTGGGTGTCTAGAAGAGGCATTGCGACTTTGAAGATAACTTTCAGTGGCCTGTACTAAATGTTTAGACATCAGCAACTCCAGGCATTTGGAAGGTACAAACAAGGATACGGAGTATTTAACACATGTTAAACCACCGTATCATAAGTTTCCTCTACTAACCCCTTGTTACGTTAGCAGAAGAGCTGGAACTGTTTTACTGAGGTTAGGGCTAATCATTATAATCTCAAAGCTGCTGCTGTAACGGTTTTCATTTACTGCACTCCCATGACATCTACTTCTGACTTAAGCTTTAATCAGTCTAATTAACATGTTCCAGGGCGATTGTATTCTAGGGAATACAGCTCCCAATTTTTCCCCAGCCAACATGCTACCTGGGAATTCCAACAGCTGTAGCCCCAACCCATCTGACTGTGCTAGGTTGGGTTGAATGGCCACATTGGGGGTGGGTGGGATGTTGTGCACATCACCTGATTTCAGATCTATTTCTGATGAATTAGGGCCGTGATGGCAAACCTATGGCACAGGTGCCACAGGTGGCACGCGGAGCCATATCAGTGGGCACACGAGCTCAGCTCCGGCACGCATGCTCTGGTATCAGCCAGCTGATTTTCGGGCCTTCTGGGCCCACCAGAAGTCAGGAAACACACTGTGTCCAGCCTCCAGAGGGCCTTTGGAGGGGTGGGGAAGGCCGTTTTTGACCTCCCAGGCTCCTAGAAAGGCTCTGGAGCCTGGGGAGAGCAAAAAACGGGCCCACCGTGTCATCACATGCCAAAAGCGGGGGGAGCACGGGGGGTGGGGTGCATAGAATTATGGATGTGGGCAAGCGTGTGTGTGACCCCACCGCGCTCCCCCTGCTTTTGGCACGCGATGGCAAAAAGGTTAGCCATCACTGAATTAGGGGAATGTCAATGACGGTTGTGCACAGAGATATTTCGCTGCTGTTGGTTCTAATGCCCAGGTGAGCTTTCTTAAGATAAGGACGATGGGAAGGATGGTACCCTGTGATGTCCTTGTTTGTCGATCTATAGCATCTGTGAAAATATGGAGAAAAGTTTTTTTCAGAAGATCAGAATGTAACTGTCCTGACGGCCTTTGCCATAATCCACAAATATTAAATAAGATTATGAAGAGCTTAAATAAATCTGTGCTAATACTGTTTGATTGGCTTAATCAATAATTAATCATCTTGATAGGAGGCTGTAGCTTGTGGAGTAGATATAATTGGATTAACGGTGAGAGGCCCCGGGTGCTTTTGAAGAGATTAAAATGGCTGTCAATCGTATAATTAAACAGCTGCAAACAAAAGCAACAGTATTTTTTTAAAGGGAGTGGGAGAGAGAGAAAAAAATCTGGCTGCATCTCAGTGAATGCTCTAGTACTTAAGCTCCACTAGAAGCAGGTTTGATAGGACAAA
The DNA here is from genome assembly GCA_032468215.1 of Stegonotus admiraltiensis. Classification (NCBI taxonomy): domain Eukaryota; kingdom Metazoa; phylum Chordata; class Lepidosauria; order Squamata; family Colubridae; genus Stegonotus; species Stegonotus admiraltiensis. The sequence goes on from JANHZT010002430.1 coordinate 73,090, forward strand.
TCTCTTTTCTTGATTGATTTCTCATTCAGTGAAATTCATATGTATACAGTTGTGATTTTGAACTGGGAGAATTGACTACTCTCTGGCAGGTGGGACTTTAGCATATTAGCGAAGATTAGGAATAAGCAAAGGCTGCCTTTTATTTACTCGTTTTTAAAAAAATTAATCAACAATAAATCTGCTCTTGGTCTTATTCCATTGGTAATTGATTTCTCTTTTCCAGATAAGCCTTAATTGACTTAGTGCACATGTGCTGTCTGAATGGAGTCTTTATTGATGTTTTTTCCCGCTTCCCCACTCAGCCAGCACCCATTTTTGGGGTAACCCCATTTATCTTCACATCCTTAAAGTCTAAATTCCTTCAAAACTTTAAACTGCCTTTTGGCATTATTCCCCTGCCCTTTTATTGATAGCATCTAGTGGCTCTGAAGATTTTGGTTTTTATTCTCCATAAACATCTGTCTGTCTCGTTTTTTTAATTATTATAATCCATTGAATTGCTGAGGTGAGCTGGAAGAAGCAGGAGGCAATTCCACATTGCACATTTTGTTCTCTAGGTAGTCCTTGACTTACAACAGTTCATTTAGTGACCATTCAAAGTTACAACAGTACTGAAGAAAGTGACTTATTACTGTTTTTCATACTTACGATTGTTGCAACATCCCCATGGTCAAATGATCAAAATTAAGATGCTTTGCTACTGGTTCTTATTTATGAAAGTGATCACTTTTTGCAACTTCTGACAAAGTCCATGGGGAAGCCAGATTCACTTAACAACTGTGTTACTAACTTAACAATTGCAGTGATTCACTTAATAACTATGGCAAAAAAAGGTCGTAAAATGGGGCAAAACTCACTTAGCAACATAGATTTTGGGCTCAACTCTGGTCGTAACATGAGGACTACCTGTATTTGCATGTATGCATATGTGAATAGACTAATCATGTTATTTGCCATTTTTAACTGTACGACAAGACAAAATCTGAATCTTTTTCTTTTGACTTATATAGGGACAAAGTTATAACTCCCATGGGGGTACGACCAGATGGCACCATGACGCCTTTGGAAGAAATAGTCTGTCAGCATCAAGCCAATGAGCATGAAACTTCAGATTCTGACTAAAGTATCAGCTATTTCACATTCTTTCATTCATTTTCCTTTACGCGTGGCATTGTTCATTATCTGAATGTTAAAGCACTGTTGCAACCGTTTTATAAATCGAAATGTTTAAATTATATATTATGTGGTGTACTTATTAGCATTTCTAAGATACCAGTTTATATAGCAACAAGAAATAACATTTATTAACGTCAAGGTAATTGTGTTGAATATAAGATGAACAATGTGGTGTAGAATTGAAAAGATTACAATGTTGTTCTTTAGCTTTGAAATCAACCCTGTTAAGAGTAATTCATGAAATAGGAAAGTAGAAGGTGTTTTAAAACCCTTCAAGCACAGCTTCTGTTTTTTTAAAAAAACAAATCAGTGTTTTTCACGTAATTATAATAGGTTTGTACTGCTTTTTATGTTTTAAAGGTACTCTATTTCCTTGTTTTGAGGACTGAAATAGAATATCTAGATTTTAAAATTATGTGAAATCTTTAAAATGATGATTAAACTATCACTTTAAAGAAACAGCTATCTATCAGATGCCTTTGATTTATTATTGGTTGTTTTCTTATTTCCTATTATTTTGCCCTTTACTTCCATTCCTGAGGGATGCTGAATTTTGATGAATCAATGTCTTTTTACCGTTAAATTATACAAATGGATTCAGTGTTTTTATACAGTTAAAACTGCAGATCACACAGATCATTATTTTGTCCTCAAATCCAGTTCAGAAAACAGTTTTGTCCCCTAAATTTGCAGGACAGCTTCTGAAATGGCTAGTTCATAAATTCAGTATGAACCTACACCAATCCTCGTACAGTCTCAACCCTGTCACTAGTTATGGGCTTGTTAATAATGGATAGCCACTCTTCAAAAAGTTATATAAAGTTTAAGACTAGGCCAATGCTGTATTAAAAATTCCTTTTGAAAAAAAAAAAGATACAATAAAATTTTATAATATGAGGAAACAAGCAATTTGTCTCGAACTGTGTTAATGTCAGAACAATTTAGCTCTGTAACAAATATGGAAATATATTGCAATCTCTCAATAAAACTTTATATACAATGTAAGCATATGGTTCTACTGTGTTGTTCCCATTTCCTCGAATCGTATCTCATTAGGGAATGGTCATTTTTTCCACACTAAATTTAACCAGGTAGAATGTTTGAGTGATTTGTATCCTCTCCTTCTCCATTGTTAATGTAGGCTAAGAATATTCTTGTTGCCATCTCCCAGGGAGAATTTTGTAAAGTTCCTCCAGTACAGAGGTGTCAAACTCAAGGGCCAGGGGCCAGATCCGGCCCACAGATCTGGCCCGCGGGGTCATCCTGGAAACAGCAAAGGGCCGGCCCACGGTGCCTCTGCCAGCGAAAATGGAGCTCTGTTTTTGCTGGCAGAAGGTTGCATGAAGCCGTCACAGCTAAAAACAGCTCGGGAGTCCATCTTCACTGGCAGAGCACTCGAGCCACCACAGGTGCCCCCGACACGACTGATGTCAAGCTGGCCACACCCACCCTGGTCCCCCAACGTCAAACACAACCCTGATGTGGCCCTCAATGAAATCGAGTTTGACACCCCTGCTCCAGTAATACAGTAGCTCTCTAATAATATGATGATCCTTCCTGTGATTTGATCACCAATCACAATTTTTCATAAAGATAATTATGTTCAGGATGTCTGTTCCAGGAATACAAATCCATCAACCAAATGTCAAGTTGCATATACTATTTCTGATCTAGTTTTCTGTTTCCAATTTCAAGGTCTCCAATTGCAGAAATTCATTCAAAGAAAGAATGCATTTGTAATTTGGCCAAAGTTAGGAACAAAGACGAAAGGGTTGGGGTTGACCGCTAGGCCTGTGTTTCACAATCATGGCAACTTTAAGACATATGGACTTCAACTCCCAGAATCTTTCTTGGCAGGAATAATAAAATATAATTTCTTCAATGAGAGGCTGAAATTAGAATTTTTAAGATTGATTTTAATTTTGAAATTCTTTTATTCCTTTTCATTATTATTTTTATTTAGTGTAGGTATTGTTCATCTAAAGACGATTCATGCAGCTTGCCAAGAATTGTTATGTATTTTATTTAATTACAGTGGAATTATCTTTTTTTTATTATTAGCATGATGTATACAATTGAAGCAGGTCCCTTTATCAAAGTACAATAGTATATTAATCCATCATTTGCTTAATTGTTGATTAATTACAATCAGAACAAGATTTTGGTTTTTGGATTCTAGAATCCAGAGATGGATATTAAACAGACATGAGCCAGAACATGTTCAATTTTTGAAATGTTTGGGAATATTGTACTCTTCCATGCAACCCAAATTGTGGCTAGAGAATGCATACACTGCTTTATCTATTCAAGCCATTTATAGATCTTAAGGAGCATTATAGATCTCAGTAGCAATTAAATTATTTATTGCTGACATCCAAGCACAACTTCTGAATGTTGTACAAATATGGCTGTATAAAATTATCCCATTGATAGAGTATCTACCTTCAGGTGTCTCAAATGTTACTCTGTAGCTAGAAGCTGATATAAATACATTGAAATATTATCCTTTCACTCACTAAATTATTGGCTTCTTGCAACATTGTCTGTTATGTTCTAACTTGCAGCTGCCAAATTTGTGGTAAAGTTGATGGAAAAAAGGACAAAGTTGGTGCAGCAGAATGTGGTAGATTGTAGGAAAGATC
>JANHZT010002430.1:89677-100016 GCA_032468215.1 Stegonotus admiraltiensis
GGAGATTTTGCAGTTTCCTTCCCCTGGAGTAGGGTGGGAATGGAGATTTTGCAGTATCCTTCCTCTGCCATGCCCACCAAGCCATGCCTACCAAACCACACCACGCCCACCAAGCCATGCCCACAGAACCGGTAGTAAAAAAAATTGAATTCCACCACTACTTACAACCATTTATTTAATAATCAAAGTTACAATAACTCTGAAAAAAATGACTTATGACCAGTTCTCACATTTATGACACTTGCAGCTTCCCCACTGCCATGTAATAAAATTTAGAACACTTGGCAACCATTTACAATGGTTGCAGCATCCAGGGGTCCTGAAATTGTCATCTGCAACCTTCCTAGGGAGCTTCTGACAAGCAGAGTCAATAGGGGAAGCCAGATTTGTTTAATGACTGCATGATTCACTTAATTACTGTAGTGATTCACTTTAATAACCATGGCAAAAATGTCATAAACTAGGGCATGAGTCACTTAAGTGCCTTGTTTAGCAACAGAAATGTTGAGTTCAATTGTGGTTGTAAATTGAGAATTATCTGTAAACACTAGTAGTGACTTGATGGAATATAGTATCAACCATTTAGTATATAGCGGTTGTTTGGATTAGTGGAAAAGGCACCATGTAGGAAACCAGGAGATTGTGAGTTCTAGTCCCACCTTAGCATGAAAGCTGGCTTGATGACTTTGGGACAGTCAGTTTAACCCACCTCACAGGACTGTTGTGTGGGGAAAATAGGAGGAGGAAAGAATATTATGCTAGTGTGATACCTCATTTATATAAAAAAAATGAAAGAATAAAAATAAATAAAATAAATATAAATCTTCATATGTATATTTGGCCATTTAACTGACAGTATAAAGGAGTTCTTTATATTTTGGTGCTTTTAAACACACTATGTCACTATCAGATCTCTGTGTTGTGCAACTAAAGTTGCTGTATTTCTGTCTCTCATAGTTATCCAGGTAAAAGGTAGATCTTATTAGTCTATTTGATAATAATAGAAAGCTGTCATATTCTATGCAGCTATTAATGGTGCAGTGCAATTGTCCAGAAAAAGATAGTCACCCTACTTTGATTTTGTACTGTGAACCAGTGGTGAAATTCAATTTTTTTTTACTACCTGTTCTTGGGTGTGGCTTGGTGGGTGTGGCATGATGTGGCTTGGTGGGCGTGGCAGGGGAAGGATACGGCAAAATCTCCATTCCTACCCCACTCCAGGGGAAGGATACGGCAAAATCCCCATTCCCACCCCACTCTGGGGCCAGCCAGAGGTAGTATTTGCTGATTCTCCAAACTACTCAAGATTTCCACTACTGGTTCTCCAGAACCTGTCAGAACCTGCTGTATTTCACCCCTGCTGTGAACTCATTCGAAGTTCCTTAAATAATAGATATTCACTAAATTGTCTATTTAAAGCCCCAAAAACAAAATACCACATTCAGTCAGTCAGTCAGTCAGTCAGTCAATTTCTAAAATTGTCCATTTGATCCCAATTGATTTTTAAATATCTTTCAAATAAAAGAAGATGTTGAGATACTAGAAAGAGTACAGAGAAGAGCAACAAAAATGATTAGGGGGCTGGAGGTTAAACATACGAAGAACGGTTACAGGAATTGGGCATGTCTATGAAAAGAAGGATTGGGGTGACATGATAGCACTGTTCCAATATTTAAGAGGCCCCTACAAAAACGAGGGGATCAAACTATTTTCCAAAACACCAAAAGGCAAGACAAGAAACAATGGATGGAAACTAACCAAGGACAGAAGCAACCTAGAACTAAGGAGAAATTTCCTAACAGTGAGAGCAATCAACCAATGGAATAGCTTGCCTTCAAAAATTGTGGGTGCTCCATCACTGGAGGCTTTCAAATAGAGACAGGGAGTTGGATTAGAAAACCTTCGAGATCCCTTCCGCCTCTATTATCCTATGTTCTAAAGTAGGGATGTCAAACTCGCGTCGTCACAGCATCGTCACGTAATGTATCACAACTTTTTCACCCTTCGCTAAACTGGACATTGGTATGGCCACCGTGTGACGCATCTGGCCCATGGGCCGCGAGTTTGACAGCCCTGTTGTAAACAATAAATACAGAACAACATTTCTTAATTGAGAATCATAATGAGGAATGTGAGTTGTTCTTTTTAAAATGAATTTGTATTTCATCTGAATGTGGGATTTCGCTCCAGATAAATCTTATATTTGACAATACAAAGAGGAATTATGAGCTGAGATAATATGATTTCTATAACTACTCTGTTCTCTAGTGCAAGAGGAACCCTTTAAAATAAATTCAGTATAGGGAGTCCTTGACTGATGATTGTAATTGGGTCCAGAATTAATCGTAAGCCATATCTGTCAAACAGGACACCTTATGGCGTGCCCGATTTAACAATCATTTTTATGGCAGTTGTTAAGCAAATGCCATGGTTGTAACATACCTATTTTAACTAAGGGGTGTTTTTTTTGCTGGGAATAAGAAAACACCAGTCACGTGATCATGGTCACATGATCGTGGGACACTGCAAATGGTTGTAAGTGTGGATTGGTTTTCAAGTACTGAAAATGTGATCACTTGACTGGGAGGGGGGTGTAGCTGTCAGAACTTCAAACCCAGGTTGTAAGTAGTTCTGAGGAGGTCCATTGTAACTTCAAATGGTCACGAAGCAAGTGGTCATCAATGAAGGACCACCTGTATTCAAATCCTCACTAGAAAGTCTAGTAAGTCTGAGAAAATTGTTCATGCTTTGCAACTAAAGAAAAAGGTACTCTGTCTGAAATTCTCAAGGGGACGTCTTTCAGAATTGACTGGATCAATGTCAATTGACTTCTACTTTCAGTGGTTTAAGTGTTCTAGAGAAAATAACATGCAGTAATATGTACACGAGATCTTTTCCAGCTTTGATTGAGCAAGCCAAAGTAATGCTTACCCATTGTAAACATATAATTATAGAAGGAGAATTACTTGTTGTACTGGGGAAGGAAACACCAGCTCTCATGTTTGAAAATAATCATCTTGCCTATCAGGAAGATCAATTTTTGCCTTTGGGTGTAAAATAACTAAATCTTGCCTGATTTCTAGCAATCCTGTGCAAAGACGGATTCTTTGATCATTCCAATTTGATTTCCAACCCAGGCTTTGTTTTAGTATGCCTCATAGAAGTTTGTCATCAGGAAGCTAATCCAATTGACCTCCCGGGTGATTTCTTATCTCCCTTTTTGGTCTATTTTTATATTCTCCAGGACCACCAGATAATTACTAGAAAGCAACCTGACTTCTGTTTGGAATAATGAACAACTGCTATCACAATTTAGTTGCAAAGATAAATGCAACTTTTAAACTGTAGCAGGTTTGTTTTCGGGCTACATAGAAGCTTGAAGAGTCAAACTGCTTTAAGGTATAGGTGAGAACTGTGGAGCATATATGGAGGCTGGACCCTTGTTATTGTTTTTCCAAATTATTTTCAGCCCTAGTAAAAATCCTAATGTCACAACCAGTCAATGTTAAACCTGCCCTCAGATAAGACATGAATTCTGCTGAGTACTTAAGTGACGCCACAATCTCCAGCCCATGACTGGCTGTCAATCTTATTTCTATCTTTACTGTACTATTGTTTTTTTAAATGGTTACAGTAAATGGTTTCCCCACGTGTTGGAAAGGCTCTCAGGATAGTAATACAATAAAGCCATTGCTGACTTTCAGAAGAGAAAGGCAAACACAAGAAAAGGGGGAAAGGGATGGGGAGAGAAAAGGAAAACCAGTTGGTCAGAAAGTTGCAACCAAGCATCTGGGAGTCTGGGAGAGCACTGCTGCTGAAATTGTCAATTCTTACTGCTCAAAAAGATTGCCTCTCCTCAAAGACATCCCACCCCATAAACTCTACTGGCTACTGCTACACTCCAGTCAACAAACACTAATTGAAGATATTGGATGTATTTGCTTAAGTTACATATATATTTACTATGTGCATGAACAAGAAATAATAACAGGCCTATCGGTTACCTCTATTCTTCAATGCAGAATCTCATCTAAAATTATCCAGTGCTCATTCCTACTTTCCAGGGTCTTTAAGTAACAGTTTCAAAGCGCCCATCCCCACGACTTATCCCCATTTCCAAGCGCTGGCTATATGTCTGTCAAAAGCTTCTTGACACGGGAGCACAGGGTTCTAACATCACCCTTTTCTTCCTTCGGGTCTCTCTCTCCCTTGGGGACGGGTTTTACTGGCAAGCCTTTGGCAACTTCAGGGCAAAACTAGGATCCTAATTCATAGCGGACCCAGTTGCAGTTTCGAGCCTCTGCCTGACAGGCAGCTGTCAGGAGCCTCCTTGAGAGAAAAGGGGGTAACAATTTGCAAAGAGCTCAGGTCGCTATTCAACATCCTTGCCATAAATAACTTCCAACCTCGGCAAGGCGCTCAAGGGAAAACAAGAAGCAGAGAGAAGAGGAATTATTGATCGCTGCTGTCAACTTCATTCCTGCCGTTGGCTCCTTAGCAGCATCGCTCTCGGAGGAGGAGGAGGAAGAGGTGGAAGGGGAAAAGAGGCAGCCCAAGTTCCGAGGCGGCCCGGTCGGGCTCAAGCGCCTGCGCGCCCCTCCAGAGCCGCGCCGGGGGGCGCCGGGGGCCGGCCTGGGGCGGGTTCTGCGGGCGGGGACGGGCGAGGTGCGTAGGGCGCCACGTCGGCAAGCGCTGAAGAGGCAGCCGCCAAGGGGTCGAAGTCAGGTTCGGGCTTGCAGGTCGAGTCCTCCGCCGCGCTGAAGCGAACGGTTCGGGCATCCCAGTGAGGTGAGTTTGGAAGGTTGGCCTCCTCGTCTCCAGTCTCCTCTTGCGCTTTGCGCAGAAAATGCGGGGTGGAGTTGCCTGTGGCGTCTTCTCCACCCCTTTCCTTCCGGGGTGGAAGAAGAAGAATGGGATATGTGGGGACGGGGGAGGGCTGTCGCCTGTCCCCTCCGCGGCTCTCGCCTGCTGGGGCCGCGAAGGTGGGAACGAGGCGCAGGTAAAGGACCGCTTTGGGCACAAGGGAGCCCAAACGCCGCCCGTGCAAAATTGGCCCGAGAACTGTTCTTGAACGTGGAAGGAAGGTGCTTCCCGCTAGGTGCAATCCCGTAGCAAGGGGGGGGGCACCTGAGAAGCATAGCGAGGACAAGGGGACCGAACTTGGTGTTGTTGGGAAAAGGAAAGCCTCAAACAGGGAGTTGTGCTTCTTCCCCGATCTTGACCGAGCAGCCTTGCGCTCCCGAGGTTCCCGATGGAGGCGTCGCAGGCAGCGTTCGGTAGGAATTACTCTCCCGAGTGCAAATTTCCTCGGATTGCCGCTTTCCAGCGGAAATCGAGAAAGCTCGGATCGAGTGCCTTGGGGACCGAGCGGGAGAAGCTTCCCCTTAATGGCGTTGTCGGTAGGTCTCTTAAACGGTTTCAAACGTCCATCAGCCTTCCTTGCAGAGCCAGTTTCGGCAGCATTGGCTGCTGCTTTGATTGGAAGGCCAGGAGAGAAAGCTGGCGGTTGGGAGGGGGGGCGGAATAATGCAGCGTCTCTAGTGGTTTTTCTCCCCCGGGAAGAGAGCAAGGCATGCTCAGTACTACTATAAGTGCGGGTGCAAAAGGGAGGTAAAAATAGATTACGCAGGAGAAAATGCAGAAGCGTGGCCAGTATGTTCTGGCAGCGGATATTTAGATTTGGGGGTGGGGTGGGGGTTCAACGTGGAAGAGCCCGCGAGGAGGTGGAGAAAAGCAGCCAGGCTGCACGTCTACAGCAGTATGGCTCCGGGTCCTGCGCCTGCCTCCTCTGCCACGTCACTGCTGCGTGCCATCCATCATCCCTTTGTGTTTGCTGGGCCCCCGTTTGGAGCCCTGCATGAGGAGGCTGCTGTTTACGCTTCTGTTCCTGAGTGTGTTTTCAGGCTTGGTCCCGGTGGGGAAGATTATTACTCTGGGTGGAAAACAGGGTTGGGTATAACGCCTGTCCGCAGATTGTCAAATAGCTCATTGGAACCTCTGAAAATTAATATTGCGCCTCCATTAGATAGTTTACTATATGTGTGTAAGTATATTTCTGCTTTTATAGCGCCGAAATTGTAAGGTTATTTTAATATGCAAGTCAACTTTGCGTGGATAGAGTGTGGTTTCAAAACTCTTCCAGGAAAATAAAATACCTGAGTTTTAAATTGAAATGGAAGTTTGATAGAAAAAAATTTGGGAATTTTCTTCTTTAAAAGTACTCTGGGACCCTATGTTGCTGGGCAACACCCACCCTGTAGGATAAGGTTAAATTATCAGCTAGGTAAAGCCTTCAAAAAGATGCAATAATGAATTAAGGAATTCTCCAACCTCTTTGGAAACATTGCTTTCCCTTTGTGGGAAGGATAAGGAATTTTAAAATGGTTCTTTCAATTGAGTTTGGCAAATTTCTAAAGAAAAACAAAATGGCTTTCATTTTAATATTTTAATAATTGGCTTTTCTAATTTTACTTATAAGCTGCCTTGATAAAATAGTGAAGTGAAGAAATATTGTATTGGACTCTTGGTATTGAAAAGTTTTATTGAACTTAAAACTGCTTTTCCAATCAAAGAGTCTTCATTGTACAATGCAGCTTTCTCCAATTTATGCCTAAAGATATCTTGGACTACAGTTTCTGGAATTGCCATTCAACAGTCACTGTTGATTATAAAGGTTGTAATTCAAAATATCTGGCTACCACCAAATTGGAAAGGGTGGTATAATGATAGCAGTAATGTTTTAATTGTCCCCAAATATCAGCTGCTATGACTGCAAACTCTTTAATCGGTGCAAGAAATGAAATGGCAATAGCACTTAAACTTATATACCATTTCACAGTGCTTTACAGACCTCTAAGCGGTGTAGAGTCAGCATATTTCCCCCAACAATTTGGATCCTCCTTTTACTGGCCTTGGAAATGAGAATCTATCTTTTTTTTTACTATTCTATTTTAGTAAGAATGAACACAATAATCAGGATTCTAAAAATAATGATAGATCTGCAGATCTCTGCACAATAAAGAGACAAATCAGCTCAGATTTTGTAGAAACTGAACATTAATTGAATTTGTTACAATCTAAACAGGACTGCTGAGGAGAATCTGGACAGCCATATAATTCTGAGTAAATGTTTAAAATGTTTGTATGCTGCTTTAAAAAAAAGCAGTATAGAATGACTATTCACCTAAAGCAATTAAAGATCATTATCTAGTTTTTTGCTTAGAATATCATATTTTCATGAATCCAGAATCTTGATTTAAAGTTACCATGTTTCCCCAAAAATAAGACCCTTTCTTATATTTTTTTAACCCCGAAATAAGTGCTTGGCCTTATTGCCATGCGTTCAAAAGCCCAATTGGGCTTATTATCAGGGGATGTCTTATTTTGGGGGAAACAGGTAGTTCAATGGTGAGGGATCCATGATGCTCTCTGAGGCTCAGAGAGCACCAAGGATCCCTCATTACAACTCTGAGCTACAAATATTCTCCTTTATCGGTAGTTCAATGGTTCAATGGTTGCTGCAAATATTCTTCTGGAAGATATACTCACCTTTCACATAATTTGAGTTACAAATATTAGTCTGTGTTATACTTGGATTTCTTGTAAAGTAACAGTTTGATAAATCTTTTTATTAAAAAGTTTTAAGTATATAATTCTCTTTGATTTTATATAGAAAATCACATTGGGACATTTGAATACAGTAATATTTGGTAAGTATGAATACTAATAAAGTATGTTTATTGTTTGTGTCTATTGAGAAAGCCTAAATGTTAGTGGTAGAGGACAAGGCAGGAAAAAAATACGTTTCCAGGAATATCTTGGGCAGAATAACAACTTCCTCTCTACCTCATCCAGTTTAAGACTCAAACTACTACGAGCATTCACATGTATATTACATTCATCCTGGATATTTTAAAGACATGCAGGTAGTCCTCAACTTACAACAGTTCACTTAGTGACCTTTCCAAGTTACAATGGCACTGAAAAAAATGACCATTTCTCATACTTATGACCGTTGCAGCATCCCCTCAGTTATGTGATTTACATTCAGATGCTTGACAACTGATTCACATTTATGACAGTTGCAGTGTCCCAGGGTCATGTGATTCCCCCTTTGCAACCTTCTGACAAGCAAAGTCAGTGGAGAAACCGGATTCACTTAACCGTGTTACGAATTTAATAACTGAAGTGATTCATTTAACAAAGGTGGCAAGAAAAGTTGTAAAATGGGGCAAATTTCGTTTTAACAAATTTCTCAGTTAGCAACATAAATTTTGGGTTCAATTATGGTCGTAAGCTGAGGACTACCTGTATTTTAGTTAGCATAGTTAGGAGTTACCTGTATAGAGGAGATCTGTATTTCAGCTGTGGTGTCAGATTATTTCAAACCTTTTTTGCTGCACAAAAAGAATATTAAAATAATACAATTAAAAGCAGTTAAAAGATACAATACAGATATTTACCAAAAAAACCAAGATAAAACTTGAGTCAAATATTTTATTATTGCATAGTGCAATACTCATCCAACCTATGAATATGAAGACTTCTTTTGCAAAACTTTGGATAGGAAGCATCTAGAAATGAGAAATGAAACAAAATCATATTTTGGGTTTTGTATGTTACATTTATTTATTAGCTATCTAAGTCCAAAGGACTTGGGCAATCTGAAGAGTTCATATTGTTGTTTCTTATTTATGCTACAAGATTTTTGTGTTGTTTGTTATGGATGAGGGAAGGAATTGAGACAAGTGTGAGTTCATAGCCGACGAATGTTAATTATAATTAAACAGACTTTCTACAGATATGTGAAAGAATCTACAGGATGTAAAGATGATTGTTATGCTTATGCTAAAGCGAGCAATGAAAATAAAAGGCTCATCTTTGCATGATTGAAAGATGACAGACTTTCCTGACAACATCGTCATAAATTCATTTGTTACATACCAGGCCATATAAATGGATTGCACATAACTTTCTACATGTTGTGTAGTCATTATAGCATGTAAAAACCATGAGCAGAAGCAGAGAAAGGCATATATTTACGGTAATTGTCTAGTACAATTTTCCATCTTGTACCTATATTCTACTAGAGCTCAGCTGTTGATTTGGGAGAAATTCTTTAGGCCTTGTGAGAGTTTGAACACAGCCCATGTCTATGACTCATTAAAACACCTGTGCTTTTTTTCCAGAATTTCCAGGCCACTTTAATGGGTCACAAATCTTGCAAATGTTTCAAAACACCTTTTTCAAATCAGTTTGAAGCCTTGCACAGTCCTAGATTCCAATTTACCCTTCCCAGTTTGACATTCTCCAACTGAGTTGGGACTGCAGTTCCCAGAATCCCTCCAGTGTCTACAGGCTTCTCTCACCTATTCATATATTATTGCAAACTATTAAACAACAACATTAATTCTTTCAAGAGATTGTTATTTGCTACAATAAATAGAACTTTTAGCATTTTTTTATAATTTGGTATTTGTAATTTCAATTGCATTATATATATAAAGTTTATTGTCATTATACGTATATACGCAGTATACCCATACAACAAAATTCATATTGGGTTGCATAGCAATAATGAGATATATATTAAAGTGTTGCACAGCTGCCTGTTTTTATAGTTACATCAAAATGTCCCAGAGGGGGAAGAAGCTTGTTCATTAACCATGTAGGCTAAAAATAGCAACTGAACAACTGTGTCGCTGAACACACATTACCAGATATCACATTGTCTAATGTGCTTTCCATTGCTGTCTCAACATGGGTTTTCTTCAACATACTCTGAAGAATTAAATAGACAGCACTATAAAGGTCTTTCACAGAGTTATACACATTTCTTCCTTCTGTAAAAAGATAGCAAGAACTGAACAAGAGTGTTTTTTTAAACCTCTTTTGGCTTTTTAAAACCAAGAGTCAATTAAATATTGAACTCTAAAATCTAGTAAGTAGCCAACTGTCGTTAGAATATTTTCAAAATAATTTCTACAGATTTATACAATATAAATCAAAATTATGTTTCATGTGACTTGCATACATAATGCCTTGTACTTTCAGAATGACAAGTACCCTCTTGTTTTCTTCTAATTAAATAACATTACCACAGTAAAATAATTTTAAATTGCCCAACCACCCCTGAAAGATTAATCTAACTCAATAAAAACAATGTATCTAACAAGATACACCTTCTAGAAAAACTGCTGAGCCAATTCAACAACTACAGCTTAGACCAGTGATGGCTAACCTTTTTCCCATCATGTGCCAAAAGCAGGGGGAGTGCGGGGTGGTCGCATGCCTGTGTGTCCACACCCATAATTCTATGCACCCTGCCCCTCCCCCGTGC
>JANHZT010002430.1:129889-150251 GCA_032468215.1 Stegonotus admiraltiensis
TTGCTTAACGCATTGTAAGCCGCCCTGAGTCTCCGGAGAAGGGCGGCATATAAATCAAAGCAAAAAAAAAATCAAATCAAATCAATCAATCAATAAATAAATTTACTTTCTAACAAACATCTGATTTTCTTTAGAAGTGCAGCCTGATCTCTTCAAAACACTGTGGTGATGAACTTGAAATTCAAGTTATGAAACTGTGTTGTAGCATGATCTCTAAAGTAGGTCATTGTGACGGGAGTAGTCCAAACAGCCTTGCCTGGTTGCTAGAGCAACGGCCTATTTAAAAAAACTTTCTTGTTGATTCATATTGAAGTAAGCCTTTAGAAATCATGTAAAAAAACTGGATAAGAGAGACACACCAAAGGAAATACTAGCAGATATTTATTAAACTGGCTGTCTTTCTCTAGAAAGTTTAAGGGACTTGAAGGATGAAATGATATATCTTTATCTTATTACAGTAGATGTTATCTTTCATGCCCACCCCAGCTCCACAAATGCGGAAAATGTCACGAAATATCACATGACGGCAATGCAACACCACAGATTTGACACCATGGTTTAACGCATTGGCTCATGGTGTTTGACCAGAACTACTGCTACACAATAGTTGTAAAGACTAGACTAGAATATTTTCTTCATAGCTGTCACTTCTCTTTCAAAAGTTTTCTGTGCTCAAGATTTGTGGAATGGAGGAAAATAATTGTTCTAGACACTTTAAGAAACTTCAAGTGAAACTAATACAGTCATTAAACTAGAATCAAAAAATTTTACGTTTGTGAATCAACAGATTTAAAGTACAGCTAAAATTCCAATCATACATACTGTATTCAGCTACAAGATGTTCCTGGCTCTTCAAATATTCCAATCCTTACAAAGTGACTGTTTTTCCTTATTTTGGCCACTATTATATTTTCAAATGAATGATGTTATTAACATCTTGAAAAAAATAAAGAGAAAATAAAGTTTGGTAAATTAAACTTTTTATAGTGCTTAAAATAATTATGTCAAGAGGAAAGTGAATTATTAGAGCAGAATCTTATAAACAAATACATAGAGATTTCTTTTATTTTGATTAATATTTTATTAGCATTCTTCAATTTTTTCAAGATCTGTGCTGTTAAGATAAATTTTGTGTCCAACAGCTTATGTTGGATACTCAGTAGTTTTCTGGAATTTTTTTTTACTATCCTCTGAACTTTTGAATTGCACCTTAGTTCAGGCAGAGAAATAATTAGGGCCAGTTATGTATTTCATTATATAGAGCTGTTTGATTCCTGTCATCATAGTAAAGGTATTGCCACACAGATTCTATTTTTTTGGAATAATTTTAATAAAGTTTACAAATACAAAGATAAAAAAAACTAATGCAAACTGAAGAAAAGATTTAAAAATAAAGGAAAAAATAAAATTAATAGAAAAAATAAAAAAGAAGAAAAAGATTCAGGTAATCCTCAACTTACAACCATTCATTTAATTTGAAATTACTGAAAAAAGTGACTTATGGCCGTTTTTCAGAGTTATGGCCTTTGCAGCATCCCTATGATGTGATCAAAATTTGGACACTTTGGTGACTGGTTCATATTTATGATGATTGCTGTATCCCAGGGTCATTTGATCACGTTTTGAAACCTTCTGACAAGGAAAGTCAATGGGAAAGCCAGATTCACTTAACTGTATTACTGACTTAACTGCAGTGATTCACTTAACAACTGTGGCATGAAAGGTCATAAAATGGGCAAAACTCACTTAACAACTGTCTTGCTTAGCAACAGAAATTTGAGGCTCAATTGTGGTAGTAAGTTGAGTGCATGTATATAGAAAATGATTGTTATACACAATGTAAGATGACACCTTCTCTACTGCTTCAATTAAAAAACCCACTTCCCATGTCTCACCCCTTACCAATCATTTAGTTGTAATTAGCAAAAGTCTATTTAGAGTTACTAAAAACATTCACATATTTTAATTTTAATTAAAAACTTCAATTTTATAATCCAAAATTATTACTCATTCTAAAAAAGCAAAAGAAATCTCTCTCCATTTATAACTGATCTTTAAAGCCTCCTCATTCAGTTCTAGTAAAAAGAAAACCTTACAAAATATATATTTTAACTTGATCAAATGGCTTCACTTTATAAACCTTTAGTTTTTAAAAGCTTGATCTTTAATCCCATCAGCATCAAGTAATGTCCCACAAGTTGCTTTCTTATCATTTTCTTTCCTTTCTTCTTTCAGAAACAGCTTGAGTACTGTAATTCTTCTTTTGTCTCTTCCTAAGGTTTCCTTGATTTCATACATTCCTTTTATGTCATCTTTCATTATTAAGACTTCAGTTGATTTCATTTATAAATCTATTTTGGCATCATTCACCATATCACTCTTATACTCTGGCATTTTAAAACCCATTTTCAGAAGAGCAGCATCTTTTTCCATTTCACTTTTGTAATCCAGATTTTTTTAAAACTCCAAATCCACATTCAAATCAGTTTTAGTCTCTGTTTTATGCAATAGAATCTGTTGTTCTTCTATATCCTTCGCCATCTATCTTGTAAGTAACTTCTTGTATGTAACTTCTGCGTATATTGTTCCCAAACAGCTTTAATATATTCTATAGTCAAATAGTGTTGCTTTTTTTCTACTTTTGTGCTGTCCTTTAATATCATCTGTTCATTTTCCAATCAACAAAACTTTTTGGGGGCGGGGAGAGAACAGTTTTCTTAATAATTTTAAAGACTTCATATATTGTTTTATAAACCTCACAGGTAATATTTTCAAGCCTATCTCGCCCCTTAATTTTCCAGGATCCACATTCTGGTCCACCCTTTTGCTCTTTTCCAAAAAGTAAAGCTTTTCTTTTTAATCCTTACACTAACACTGGAGCTATTTAGGCTAATGACAACTGCAGAATTTACCAAACATATGACTATAAATTCTTACGATAGATAATCAGCTACTTGGGTCTGATAGGCAGTACCTTCCATAGGCATACTTCCATTTCTAGCTTAAATCTATTGCAATTCATGGATGTCCAACAATCAGAATATATTCTCAATCTCAAGGCTTCAGCAATGGCAGTGGCAGGTTTTGCTCATTTTCAGATGCCAACTAGTTAGTCTGGGAGATAAATCAACAGAAGTTTTTTTTTTTTTTTGCTATCAGGCAATCCACCTAGAGGTTGACCATGGATGCCTCCATGATCAGATTGGAATTTCTTGCAGGGATTTTAGGTTTCTACAGCTCTGGTAAACAACCTGTTACTGAGGTGGGGCAGGGGTGGTGGTTCAAGATCAGCAGCACAGGAATATTTAACATTTTAAGAGACTGCTGTTGTCTTTTTCTTTAAAGAATTTTTTTTTACATGATAGCCAGTGTTTGCTACGTGTAACCCTTTAGAACCACTATTTTTGTACAATAGCAGTTTAAAGTCACTTTAAAATAGTGTAACTATTATTAGTGCAACTGAAGAATGTTTGAAAAACAATGGTTGAATCAGTGTAAACAGCAACATACTATGAATAGGGAGCATATTGTTTTAGGGATGGGTTGAAGGGACATAGAAGAGAAGAGAAACAAAGGACTCTTTCTATGCATAGGTGATGCCTAATACAGATACATGGTACAGTATTAGTATACAGTAAGAAAATTCCAATTAACTTTTTATTTTTTAGAGGATAATTTTGAATTTGTAAGAGTTTCTATAATGGGTTTTCATATACATTGACCTGAAGTAACTGTACATCATTATCAAAGTTTGCACACTCTTTCAGCTGTAGTCCCTCTATTTGTAGAATAGCAGCATTATTACATAATCTCTGACAGTGTCTGTAAGGATTACTGAATATACTATGGAAGCTACTAACGCACACTTACACCACAATATATTTTTGTGTGATGGCTGTAATCTGTAGAACCAAGATAATATATTATGATTGGTTATAACTCTTTCTGCAGAAATCTTGCCTTTGCATCAAACTTTTTTTTAAAAAAAACATACTTCCTTCATGTCATCCTCCTTTCAGATTTCTCCTTCAGTGTCTTGAGGACTTGGATGCCAACTTACGAAAACTAAACTCTCGTTTATTTGTGATTAGAGGACAGCCTGCAGATGTATTTCCCAGGCTTTTCAAGGTAAATTTGGATTATTTGAAGATGATTTGAAGCAAGTACAAAAGTATTTCAACTTACTTGGATACTATGATTATACTTAAAAGTAATATGTGTAATATTTATTGGGCATATTAATGGGCAAAATTTGGCTAAGATTTGCATCACAACATTGGGATTTAAAAGTAAAAACCTATTCAGATTGCTTACTTTTTAATGTTTTTGTCTTACTGTTTCATATTATAATGTGGTTAGATATATTAGATATAAATATTTACCATCTGTAAATTGCACTAATGCGATCATCTGTAAAGATGAAGGAAACATCTAAACTTACACTACCTTGTTGCAACAATGTGTATTCCTGAAGCTTTTTGTTCTTCTTCATTCTTTCAGCTTGTTATCTCTTGGTAAAATCTATTCAAATTAAGACAAAAATAGCATACTGTAAGAGCACATACCTGAGGAAAGGAAAGGCTTAATTGCATATAATCCAGTTTTATGAATATAGACATTTTAAGAAGGGAGTAACAAAAATATAGCTTGGATTCTCAGGGAGATCCTATATTGATACTGAATTATGAATGGTAAAGTCTGTTCAGTTCTAGAAAAGTAGGGCTAAACCTCTAAGGGTTTTCAAATCACTGTATAATTTAATGTAATATTCATTTTATTGGCCCAGTTCTGTTATATTTGAAAAAGGAGGGCTAAGGTCTTTGCTCCAGCTTGCTTAAAACCTTCTGTAGCAGAATTCTTGACTTGTACACAGATAATATTTTTTTCTGCATTTGCTATTGAATATAGTCATTTGCTTTTATGCATTCTGGGTATTTATTATTCTTTCTTGTTCCTTGACCTGGGACAATTGCAGTTTTAAAAATCATATTATTATTTGAAATTATAGGAATGGAATATTTCAAAACTTTCAATTGAATATGACTCTGAGCCATTTGGAAAGGAGAGAGATGCAGCAATTAAGAAATTGGCCACTGAAGCAGGATTGGAAGTCATTGTACAGATATCACATACCTTATATGACTTAGACAAGTAAGATATTAATTTCTTAAGTGTAAAAGAGAAAAATAATCTTTTATGTAGTATAAATAGATACTGATACTGATAGAGGATAGAAAATAATTTTGAGTCAACATTTTTTATTACAGTATTTTCCTGTAATGTATCAATTTTTAAAATTATTTAGTAGCAAATTTAGCAGTTTAAGCACTTGTATACTGCTGATTTCAACAAATTGACTCATGGCACTTTACAGTAAAAACATAAAACATCCATGTTAAAGATCAGTAAAATATCCATAGTAACAGGACTCAGACAAATGTAACATTAAAAGGGTCATAATAGGTTTAAAAATAAAAATATTTTAAACATTGGAGATGTGAAACCATAGCAGACAATTTAGTGATATTTGTACGATAGGGAAAATCCCCATGGAAAAGCTGTCTTTAATTGTTCCTTGACTGTCACCAAAGAAGAGGCAAGCCTGAAGTTAGCAGGGAAGCTGTTTCAGAGAACTGACACTGAACAGGAAAGCAGCAACACCTGGTAACAGCCAACCGAATTAGGTTATCAGCAGGAGCTTCTTTCAGTGCAGTCTTGCTGTTCAGGACAATTCTGACTGGATAATGTAGCCCTGGATATATCTAGATGTCAAGTCGCGAGGGACTTCATAAGTTAAAACTAGTACTTTACAGGTCAAGAATAACCGGATTCAAAGAAGGTCTTCAGAAAAGGCTGCATACAGCTTCTTTCGAGGCTGTTGGAAAAAACCCCTCTCGAGAAATTTTGATCAGCTTTCAGATCCCGTCAGTCATCCTCCCCCCCCCCACAAGTCACGTCTAAAAAGGTTGATGGAGATCATACTAGAAAGCACCCTATATTTCCTTGGAATTCACAGACTGGATGAAATCCTAGATAATACAGTCAGATGCCCCTGTTGTCAATTGAATTCTGTTAATGACTCAAAACTGAGACAGTTAACTGTCAATAAAATCCTATGTAAATTGATCACAACAGCTAAAGTAGGAACATTTGGGGACAATCTCATCCTCATCTAAATTAATTTTCAACTGCTCTGAAAGGAATGTGAGGTTAAAAGTGTCTGTGCCAGACCCAAGATTTATGAAGGCCGTGAATTCATGGATTCTTGTGTTCCCCAGGATATAAATATCTGTCCCCTCCCCCAAACTAAAAGGTGTCAGGTTTAGCATATTAGTCCTGAAATCACTTCCAAGAGTCTAGAAAGGGATTCCATTTGACAACCAGGTACATTGGTAGAACTTCCGGTTTGTCTCTGTGGCCCAGTTTCAGATACAGGCATTTACACCCCAAAATTTCCAGAGCAGATCCTTGGCCCTATGTACAAGTATTGGTATTGAGCTGGCTTTAGACAATTAGAAGTGGAGATTACTACTAATTTGATGGTCATCCATGTCCTGGAATAGCTTATTCAACTGTACTTGCCATATCTCCCTTCTTCCAACAAAAGTGGGATAGGTATGCTAATCACTTCCTCCCCAATACTCATCTATCCCCTCCCTGACCACCTATCTTTCAATTCACTTGTACCCATCATCAAAGCAATACTTTGTGGGTAAGATGGGCAACCAATACATTTGATTAATGGATGGACGGACGGACAGACAGACAGATAGATACAGACAATTCAACTAGGAAAACAATTTCCTTTAGCAATTGGCACTTGGGCAATTCAAAGGGAATTTTAAATCAAATACTGACACCATCACCTAAACTCTCCTTTTCCTGGAAGCTTCTTTCTCCTCTGTCTGTTTAAAAACAACATGAAACCCTATGGACAGCTCATCCCCATCTAGACCCATCACCTTTGGCTGTTCTGTTACTTTGGTTGTTGAGATGTCGAACATGGAAAGTTAATGGTTTCTGTACCAGTCAAATTTGGACACTGGTTTCCAGATACTTGGGTTTTTTTATATTGAATTGTCATATGTTAAAAGTATTTGTAAATTGTAATATTTGTAAGTGGTTTAGATTCATTTTTAGTAATTTCGTTGTAACCAATTGTTAAGTAACCTTTCCAGTGATCTGTTCGTTCATTTGCAGAATAACCAAATCGTCATTGACCATTTTATTAATTATTTGTATTAGGATGATTGGATTTACTGTATTACTTCTGCCCCTGAGCCTTTTCTATATTTCTAATGAGAAATTACTAACTTTATTCATAATATGAAGTAAATGTCATAACATAATATAGGTAAGAAATGTACTGTAGAGTTCCATAATAAACATAAAGTGTTTCTAAAATTATAAACTGGCATTGATTTCTTTGTATGTAGAATTATAGAATTAAATGGAGGCCAGCCACCTCTTACTTATAAGAGATTCCAAACTCTAATAAGTAGAATGGAACCATTGGAGTTGCCTGTGGAAACTATCACTGCAGAAGTCATGTCAAAATGTGCCACCCCAGTTTCTGACGATCATGATGAGAAATACGGAGTTCCATCACTTGAAGAACTAGGTAAGCCAAGATATATCATCCCCATTCCTTGAGCATTATTAAAAAATATGTGGTCGTAAGTAGGAGACTCTGCTTAGTTTGCATATAGAAGATGGTAAGATCTAATAGAAGGATTTGGATGATGATAAAGGTAGTTCTCAACTTACGACTGCAATTGAGCCTCCAAATTTCTGTTGCTAAGCAAGACAGTTCTTAAGTGAGGTTTTCCCCATTTTATGACTTTTCTTGACACAGTAGGTGAATCACTGCAGTTGTTAAGTTAGTAACATGGTTAAGTGAATCTGGCTTCCCAATTGACTTCGCTTGTTAGAAAGTTGCAAAAGGTGATCACATGATCCGGAACATTGCAACAATCATGAATAAATGCCAGTTGCCTAGTGTATTGATCGACACCACAGAGATGCTGGGACAGTCGTAAGCTTGAAAAACCATCATAAGTCATGTTTGACAGTACCATTGTAACTTCGAACAGTCACTGAATGAATGGTTGTAAATTGAGGACTACCTGATCTTGTCATTTAAAATGTTGCTTAAAACTCTCTGTAAGAAACTGATAATATTAATGATTGCTTTCTGGGTAGGGATTATTCTAGAATACGTATGTAACATAATTCAGTAGAGTTTCCAAATAATCATGTAGTTCATTGAAAATGTTTGTTTTATTGTGAGGGAAAAAAGAGCAAGTTCCTAATTTAAAGTGAGTTAAATTTTGAAGACTTGCTCCTAGAGTGGGTGTTGATAACTCACCATGGATTTTTAATAGTTGACAGAGATTTCAGTATATTTGTCACTGCACTGAGGAGCAATACATTATTTGAATACTAATTCAATATTCAATAATTATTCAAATTCATCAAAACCTGCAAATTTAGCATTGGGCCAGTTCAGTGTTTTGAAAATATGTGTAAATTGTGTAACATACCAAAGTTTTATAACTTATACAGATTGTAGCTTGGCTAATAATATTTGACTAATATATTTTTGTTTCTGTTCTATAGGTTTTGATACAGATGGATTGCCTTCCGCTGTTTGGCCAGGAGGAGAAACAGAAGCACTCACGAGATTGGAAAGACATTTGGAAAGAAAGGTATGTTGTTCACCTTTGTTGTTTGCCACGTATAAGGGGAATCCTTGACTGGACTGGACAGTTGAGACTGGAATATCAGTCATAAATTGTTCTGGTTGTTAAGTGAGATGCCCACATGACCACTTCACTCAACAACCACAGTCCTGGCACTCATAGTTGCAGTCATTAAATGGAGCACGGGTTCCTCAGGTGGTGGAGGGTGTGTCCTGCAATACAATTCAGAGTCACAGCCGCCTCAGCCTTGCCTTGCAGTGTGGCACTCTTCGGCAGAACTTTCAGGCCTAGGCCTGAAGTAGAGCTGCCAGCTGGCTGCCAATGCTCCAGGCCTTGACTACAGCCCTAGCACTGCCCCTAACAATAGAAGTGGCTCCAAGGCGGCTTCAGGAAAGAAGACTTGGTTGTGACCAAGAGCTGCATTGGATAAGTTGTGCGGGCCTCTCAACATCAGGAAAAAACTGCCTGAAGGCAAGTGGCATGTGACAGGTCCTTGGGAATGCTGGGCAATGGGAGCAATTGTGCTGTTTCCCAAGGCTTTCACATCTTAGAAATCAGTGCAAAGCAGCATTTCTGACTGGCAGTGGTGATGGCTACTGGCTAAGATTGCTAAAAGTTTCAGGCCCAGGCCAGCACTGTGGCCGAGTGCTGTTCTGCAGGATGCCCCAGATGCTGGGGATTATAGGCAGGTAGTGGTTATAAGGGCAGGCACACTGCCCGGGGGGGGGGGTGGGGGGGGTACGTCAACGTTTATAACTCTGGGTACAGGTCATAATTCCCTTTGTTCAGTGCCAAAATTTTGATCATTGAACTTCGATCATGAGAACTAAATGTAGTTCATTACTTTATTGAGGTATGAAAAAAATTGAGCCAGTGCTAGTAAAACGAACTTGGAGAGTGCTATCTTCTATGTGCTTGTTGTCAAGTATTGAAATACTGTAGTTTTTATTGAGAAATAATTCTGAATGCTTTAATACTTGATTAGCTGTAATTTTACATATCAACTATACAGTTAACATCTTTATATTGTATAGGCCCTTGCAATCCCACCTATCCATCCTTTGTACCCCTTGTGCTTTTAAATCAACATAGAGTATTAAACAGAAAATTTGGGATATAGATCCCCTGAAGACACAGAAGCTGTACTTCTCACTGTGTGTAGACTGAGCATCACTATAACAATTTTATTTCCTTAAAGTTTTCTAGTCTTGTGTTCAAATGCTGGAGAAGTGAAGTGCTGCAATGTAAATTTACTAAACATCTTCAATATAGGATAAATAGTAAGACCTCATGTGTAAATGAATTAAAAATGATATGCATAAGTAATTCTCAGATTTTGAGAAGCTGATATATAGCCGTTGCAAGCTTAGTTTTTAAAATGCTGTTAAGAAACATATATCAACAAATAATAAATATAAATGCCCCCTCCCCTTTTTTTTTAATTTTCTTTTTAAGGCTTGGGTTGCAAACTTTGAACGACCTCGAATGAATGCAAATTCCCTTCTTGCAAGTCCAACAGGACTTAGTCCTTATCTGCGTTTTGGCTGTTTATCTTGCCATCTGTTTTACTTCAAATTAACAGATTTGTACAAAAAGGTATGAATTGACCACCTGGATTTGTCTGCATGTATTGAAGACATGTATTTAAAAAGTGAGTTTTTAATCATATCTTACGATTTACAGGTGAAGAAGAACAGCTCTCCTCCTCTTTCCCTCTATGGCCAGTTGTTGTGGCGTGAATTCTTTTACACAGCAGCAACTAATAATCCACGATTTGATAAAATGGAAGGCAACCCCATATGTGTGCAGATTCCTTGGGACAAAAATCCGGAGGCTTTAGCCAAGTGGGCAGAGGGTCGGACAGGGTTCCCTTGGATTGATGCTATTATGACCCAGCTGCGTCAGGAAGGCTGGATTCATCATCTTGCCAGACATGCTGTGGCATGCTTCTTAACGCGGGGTGATCTGTGGATTAGCTGGGAGGAAGGAATGAAGGTACAATTTTCTTCCAGTTAACACATTTTGGTATTGTCCTTAAGATTTGACATTCCAGTTTGTTTCTAAATAATGTTAAGAAAAATTGTATTGCATACCCAGTTTGTGGTTGATTCTTCTGCAGAACATGATGTATGTAAATCTTTTTATTCTTAAAGTCTTGATATTAAATATTTAATAAAGAAGCATATTTGCTTCTTTATTAAAAAAAAACAACCCCTACCATCCTTTACTTGCAATTCTGAAGCCACATTGAAGCCTCTTGGACTGAGCTGTGAGAAAATATAGTTTTGGAGTATGCTGCAAGTGTAGTTAAATGCAGAACCAGTGGGGTAAATGCACATAACTGCTGTCACCATTATAAATGTTATATAATATAAAGTAATTTAGCTCAGTAGCAACACCTAGTGGTAAGTCAGCACTTTATGCATTATAATGTGCATTCAGAATGTTTCCTTGTTTTTTCTCATCTGTCCCACACTCACTCTTCTTTAACACATTAAAACATGTATGATAAGTGTTAGATAGAATACAAACAGGCTGATCTCAGGGATTAGATTGTCCTGTAGTACTGTGACTAATTGTTTATGCTAGTGGTTTTAAATATCATTCTGTTTCCAGCGGTCTATTTGCATTATGTGTTTTCATAAATATGTAAGCTACCTTGAGCCCTTTCTGCAGATAAATGAGTTGTCTGCTGACTTTGCACATTTCAAAAGTTTACTGTATAGAGTACGTATTTCTACTCAGCTTTCTCCTTATGTGCTTAGATATGGAAATTTTCAAAGCCAGTGTGCCAACAAATTGCTACTTGAAGCTATTCTGGAGGGGGGAGAAAGAGTAAATACAGGGTTACATTAATTCAGTGGTTTTGGTGTTTGTTTGGTTTTTTTTGGTAGGTATTTGAAGAATTGCTTCTTGATGCAGACTGGAGTGTGAATGCAGGCAGTTGGATGTGGCTGTCTTGTAGCTCATTTTTCCAGCAATTTTTCCACTGTTACTGTCCTGTGGGTTTTGGCAGGAGAACTGATCCTAATGGGGACTACATTAGGTAAAGAACCATTATCAGTTTAAAGTGAAACATTATACTGGGATTATTATGATGAACCATAAAAATGATAGAAAATTTCTTTTCTTTTTTTTTAATTAAGACGTTATCTACCTATACTCAGAGGTTTTCCTGCAAAGTATATATATGATCCTTGGAATGCCCCTGAGGGAGTCCAGAAAGCTGCAAAATGTATAATAGGAGTAAATTACCCCAAGCCAATGGTAAATCATGCTGAGGCGAGTCGATTGAATATTGAAAGGATGAAACAAATCTACCAACAATTATCCCGATACAGAGGATTGGGTATGATGGAAAGCTTTGGTTTCACTTTTTACTTTCATGACTTTTGGCCTGAAAGTCTTACTTAATTGCTGAAATCCTGGTTTAATATTTATAATTGACTGACTGAAGAATGAAAAGTTATTTCTTTAGTACTTTTCTCTAATTTCACCTTTTTAAAAGTTGTAACTTTCAACATTAATGAAGGGCTAATATATTAATAATAAGATCACATAGGCTCTGGTCCTTTCAGGGTCAAAACACTGCCAAAAAAAAGCATTGCCTTTTCATTTTAGAAACACAGTTAATTTATTTAGAGAGAATTTTCTCTATTTTCATATTAAGGATCAGTTTATTAACATTTACTATTTGTGGGATTGTTGTCTTCATCTTTCTGAGTGACAGTTCCAACATTATTGATATTTAATTTGGGATTAATTCTTTAAAAATAATGCTCTAATTCTTATTGAGAAAATTAACTCAGTTTTTGAGGCCACTGCATTTTATTTTGATTAGGTCTCCTTGCTTCAGTGCCTTCTAATGGAAATGGAAACGGAAATGGAAGTGGAAATGGTGGCCTAATGGGATATTCTTCAAGCGAAAATCTCCCTGGTTGTGTTGGTACAAGTGGTAAGTTACTTCTATGTATGAAAAACTAAGAAACATAAATAGCAATCTATTTGACTGTTTACCAACATAATAATAATAAGCCAAAGATGAGTGATGGTTTTTTAAGGAGAGGACAAACCAGGGCCTCCTTAAAAGGTCCTAGGAATGGCTTCTCTTGCAATGAGGAATTTATCACTGCATGAGCTCACCTGATGGTCACCGTCTTGGAGGCTTTCACCAGCTAAAGAGACAAGGGTCTAATTGTTTGACTGCATGTTTTCTGGTGCTGTGTTCAAATAACACTGCCTCTTCTGTCCTGAGCACATTGTTCCAGAAGTCCTAGTGTTTATCTGGATGTTAATGAGCAAAGTTAGGTTCTTGCCTGATGGTCTTTCTGGACATCAAATGTTTCCTCCTGGCACAATTCCTTTCTAATGGTAGATCCATATACTCTGACATCAATCATGAGAGCTATCCTTAGGTCATGTGATGAAATTGTGGCGTTCTTAGGGATTTTTTTCAGCAACTTCCATTCTGCTCTTAGGCTGAACTTGCTGGAATGGGCTGGACAGGTTGACAGTTGTTTGAAATCTTCTTCACTTGTAGATAATCTGAACAGTGGATTGATGTCCAAATGATTGGCAATCTTTTTAAATCCCTTCCCAGAATCGTAGGCATCATAAACCATCTTTATGCAGGCCTCAGGGAGCTCTTTCAATCTAGGCATATTTGTGATGCCACCAGCCAACTAAATATGTAATAACACAGGAACCTCCCAGATCCTTTCTAACAATATGGTAAACATTTGCATCTGATATGGTACACTTGTTTTTAATTATAGGTATTTCAGGTAGTGATAAATATAGGGGTGTACTTACTTTTTCCACATGAAATTTTCATTTAGATTTATTTATATTATACAATATAAATTGTGCATGATATTAAATACATCCCTTTTGTGTAATTCTATAAATCCTGAAAACAATATAGATTTGCTTTCTTTCAGGCACTCAAATGGGAACCAGTGAAGGACATACAGGGAATGTTCAATCATGTACCCATGGAGAGACTCACAAAGGAACAAGTGGAATTCACCAGCAAGGTGGGATAACTCAAAACTGCATTCTCTATTCCTTCACTCTTAAATAATAATGTGTGATACTCAAGTTCCCTTGTCAGATCAAGATATATTGATTTCAGCAATGTAGCTTAAACATAATGTTTAAGCTACATTGCTGTTTAAACATACATGTTTAAGAATAGTAAGTAAAAATAGGAATTGCACTGGGGTAACCATTATATTACTAGTATAGACTAAGCAACTAATATACCTAAAACAGTAAAGTTTAACTGATCTCCAAGGAAGTGAGGTGGGCATGACAACAACTCTTTACTATGAAGACTTCTAAATGGATCCCAAATGAAGGAGTTATGGAAGAAGTGGTTAGGCAGATTGATTGATTGATTAATTAATTGCTCTTCAATGTTTTATGGTAGCCAAGAGTAATGTTTACTAGGTAACTGAATCATTCAAAGAGGTACTTGTTTTAAAATATAGAAACACTATCCAAATAGTAGTACTTAGTACACTGTGATTTTTATACTAGGATTTGCTTATTTTCTGTAGAGGGTATGTTATAAATGAAGTAAAAACTGAGTTTAAGAATACAAAGTGGGAACCTTTGTTTTCTTAACAATATTAAATAAAGATACAGAATGGGGCATTGTTAAGCAAGGGGGAAAATTATAGTGAATATCTTATGGGTGCTCTTTCAGATAATTTTTGCTTATGATTAGGGATAAGTTAGATTTCACATTCAAAGACATCATAATTTGAGGATGGTATTTGTGACAGAAAATGTGACTTCTAATAAATTCAGTACAATATTTCAAACTGTGACAGAAAAATTAGTAATACTGTAAATATTACTTATTAGAACTATGGGGGAAAGTTTAATGTTGATTTCTAAAAAAATTTGTTCAGAAATTAATACACTTTTTTAAAATAGGTTACGCTCAAGGAAACAGCGGAATTTTACATTATGCTCATGGGGACAGTAAAAAAGCACACTCAGTGCAACAAGGTATGATTTCTGCACATTTATGATTTTGAGTTAAGTGAAAGTCAAATACAACATTAAAGTATATGTTTGTTTTCAATTGTCTTCAATCTAGGAAGAACATCACTTAACATTGGAGTGTGCACTGGGAAGCGGCCAAATCCAGAAGAAGGAATTCAAAGTATTGGTCCAAAAGTCCAGCGACAGAGCAGTAATTAATGGGTAAAACTGAATTGTGAAGAAAATGATTGATAAACTACATTCTAGTCTCACAAAGTGGAAACTAAGCGTGCCTGCTGCATATTTTGGGAGCATAACTTTTCTTGGAAGAAGTGGACCAAACACCATTGCATCTAAAATCCTATTTGGCAGTGGCTAAGAACTCCCTGTCATTAATTTCATACTTTGAGCAGTCATAATATTATCCTGAGTGTGACTTGTATTGTCATTTAACTACACCTAGTTTCTATTTTTCCATTAAATTGTGAATTAATGTGGTTTTATTTCTTTGAATTTTCTGAGAGATAAAAATATTCACTTGAAACCCACTAGTCATTTGTGTATCATCTTGGGTAAGGGGCAGTATTTATTTTTTCTTGAAATTAATTTTTATGCATCCCAATTTATTTTTATAGTGGGAAGTTTAAAAAAGAAATTTCATCTGTTGTCATTTTCTACAGATGACACTTTTCTCTAAGCAGTTCAATATTTTTCCATTTTATATTCATTTTTTCCCCTTTTTCTTAAGGTAGACTATCTAGATGCATTCAGGCTAATGTATCCGTAGCACATGGATTTACCCATGTAACTTGGAATATTTTTCTCTTAGGACTTTTAAATTCTTGTATTCCTTCTTATATGCATCAGCAGAAGACTTACAAATTGATTTATAATAATTAGCCATGCATATTCCTAAACATATTTGCTCAGAAAAAGCTTAGGCTACTCTCCTTGAAGCTTGGGAAGGCATATGCTTCCTAAAGCATTTTGAACCAACAGCATCTTAGAAAAGATGAAGAACTTAAATCAGGGGTGTCAAACTCAAGGCCCAGGAGCAGGCCGCAGGGTGCTTAGATCTGGCCCCCCAGGCCAACCTGGAAACAGCGAAGGTCTGACCCAAGGTGCCTCTGCCTGCTCGCTGGCAGAGGGTTGCAGGAGGCCGTCGTAGCTGAAAACAGAGCTCGGGAACCCATTTTTGCTGGCAGGGTGCTCGGGCCGCCACAGGCACCCCTGACACCAGTGACATTGAGCTGGCCACGCCCACCCCAACCTCCCGAGGTCAAACACAACCCTGATGCGGCACTCAATGAAATAGAGTTTGACACCCCTGACTTAGATTATTGAAACACTTCATCTTTTATCTTTTGGATAAATGTCAAGAAAAATTAATGAAATATTTATTGTTGAGGGGTTTTTTTCCATCTGGCACACAATGATGGAGCAACCTATTTTCTAGGTCCTCAGCATGGTGCAGGTGTACCTTGATGCCCACCAAGCATACTACCTAATTTTTTTAAAAAAATAAGGGGGGTGAGAGGAGGTAGGATGTTGCAGAACAACACCTTCAAGCATAATTTCTGTCTGTGCTTGATACACAAAGGCATTCTTCACCAATAAAATAATAGATGGCTACAATGCATTGCTCTGTTACTTTTTGGTATATGGATATCTTCTGATTACCATACTACAATTGTAATTAATTGGTCAGAATGCCTGTGAATGCTGACCAGGCAGGCATTCCCCCTACTCTACAAATGTCACTGCCTTTGCAGTAAGAAGGCTGGGCTAAGAGAAGAGAGAACCTGAAAATAGATTCTGACAATTATAGACTTTTCCTCCATCCCTTGCTGAAGCCCACAAGCCCCTTTTCCAGCTTCACCTGTACCATGAACTGTAGACCGCATGCTGTAGTTCTTGGAAGCCTGCCTCCCTACCCTTGTTCCAGTTCTGCAGCCACCCAAAACAGCAATTCCCCTATAGCCTCCACCTTCCCTGTGGGAACTGCTGCTGACTCTCCTGACTCATTCAGGTACAGAGAGCGCTGTGCCTTCCTGTCCTGCTTCCTCCTCTCCAGCTGGGCCTGCTTGGGCCTGACCAGCAAATGAAGCTCCACCATCCTGCCAACCTCACTGCACACATCCAGGGCTATACCTTTGCCTTGTGCCTGGGTCTTGGCCACCAGGGAGAGGAAGGAGACAGCAAAGGTCATCTCTGAGCAGTGGGGAGGAGGGGGGGACAGCAGAGATATGTGATAGAATGCAGAGCACCTAAAAGGGCATGGATAGGTGGGTGGGGCAGTTGAAGTGCCCTTTCATTTGAGTGCAAGTGAATCTAAATTTTGATTGTGTGACTTGGGGGAAGGGGGCACTGCAAAAGCCATACGTTCAGGTACAGGTCATCTCCCTTTGTTCAGTGCTGTCATAACTTAGAATGGTCACTAAATGAATTGTAAGTTGAGGATTACCTGTAATGTACAATGAACTAAATATTAGTGATTTAATATGTCATCAGACGTCACTGATCATTGTTTCTACAAATTCAGGTTCTCTCTCATTTACTCCCCATTATCCAGTCAATAGCATCCACTTGTCCATTGCTATTTCTTGTTATTTTCCCTTACTGTGGATGTGCTTAATCTTTGGTTTCTGTATTTGAAATGCATTAGTATTTGCATTTTGAAGCCAAAAAGGTTAATCGTTTGGTTGCTGCAAACATACAGATCTTAAAAGTTTAGTTATGGAAATTATTTTGATTCAGCGTTGCATGAAACCAGTAGTTTTTAAATTGAAAGTTCAAGTATTTCAGTTTGTTCTAATACATTAACGCCTTTTTTAAAACAGTTTTTTTCCTATTTATAACTGATAAGTTTATCCCCAAATTTTTCCTGTGCTCAGCTTTCATAGCAAATATTCAGCTGCTATCTTATTCACACTTACATATATGTAAATGCAGTTAAACTCATTATGGGTTTATGTATAGATGTACATAGAACTATGATATTTTTTAACTCACGTAATTGTGTATGGGCTCCTTTTCATTTTGCCTTGGTT
This sequence comes from Stegonotus admiraltiensis, assembly GCA_032468215.1. NCBI lineage: Eukaryota > Metazoa > Chordata > Lepidosauria > Squamata > Colubridae > Stegonotus > Stegonotus admiraltiensis. The sequence continues at coordinate 147,636 of JANHZT010002430.1, forward strand.
TCTATTTAACATTCTCTTGACACTTGTTAACTGCTTACTGAAATCCCTGTATCTATTTCCTATGCCTGTTTTCTGCTTCTTTTTGTCTTCCACTTCCCCCTTTCTCCCAGCCATTTTTGGATTTCTCATTGTTAAAGACACTATGTTTTAGAGTCTTGTAGCACCTTACAAGCCACTTTTACCATCTGCCAGTCAGGTATTCCAAAGAGAATTTGTATTTTTAGTTAAAGGTATATAATTAAAAATAAAAATACACTTTGCTAACTACTAGATAACCTTTCAGACTCAACAAGCATAGCAACGAGTTTCAGTACTAATTAGCAAAATATATTAAAAGGTTTCTTAAATTATTTTCTAATGGATTTATTTATTTTTGTCTTACAACATTGCTGAAAGGGAGGTACCTGCAACCTAAGTTTCAGTTTTTGTGACAGTGCTTGTATTAAAATATACATTTTCATACATTTATTTTCACACAATCTGAATGGTTCTAAACTCGTATTTTTGGACTGTATGGTTTCTAACCAACCTTTCTATGGTTTTTAAAATTTTAAATGATGTTCACTTCTTATTCCAAGTATTATGAAAGAAAATAATAGATTTGTAAATAAAACAGTTGATAATTAGTTGCAGTGTAAATACAAGCATTCATGATTAGTGATATCCATCTATTTTTGATATTTCATGTATGGCTTTCATAGATTCCAGGCCGGATAGAAAATAGAACATGTCTGAACTACAATGTTGGTCCTCTTTACATTTTTTAAAGAATTTGGAACAGAATTTTTGACTACTTCATGTTCCAGGCTCTCGCTTTTCAAATGTTTTATTTTCCAGTGTATAAAATATAGTAAAGATTTTACTTTTTGAAAACCATCTGTATATAAAACTATGCCAATATTTTTGTTAAAGTACAAAATTGTCATGAAATGTATTCCATCCTTGTGTTTCCCACTGCCTGTGTGAAATCAGTGAGGATACTCTGATTAATAAAAAAAAATGTATATATACAGATTATTTCACCTATACCCTAATTTTGGAGAGTGGATTCATTGTCTGATTCAATTGTTTTTATAAAACAAGCCTTTGTACAATGGATTTCTTTACAGCTTTTGTTATTTTAAAAAAAGCTGAACTCTAAGCAGTGGGAAATTCATGGAAAATTCAGAAGTATAGAGCACAACACTCGGGACAAGAGCCCATGTTTTTTACGAGAAAGACAGATGCTGAATAATGGGAAGGCAAAGATTTATACAGAAGTTGAAGGCTGTGAGGCAAGAAACCCTGCGGATCTGATTTACTGGCTAGTTTGGTCTGATTTGCTGGCCAGTTTCCTTGTCTTTGCACCTGGGTTATTTCTATTGTTCGGTAGAGTGGCCCTTTCACAAATAGCAGAGCTAGGGAAGTTGAACTCTGTTGAGGAGGTACAGTGTTGAGATAATCAGGCTGATGGGTTCTCATCTTATTGCTATGCTGCTATTCTCTTACTAGAGCTGCCCTCGGGCTGTACTGTGAACTAGTGAGGAAGTTTCTGTGGTTTAGATGGGATTGCAAGGAGCTTTGGTGGGGGGTGGGGTGGGGGGGAGGGCAGGGAAGATCCAGTTGGATCTGATAGGACTAGGTAAAGAGAGGAGCTGAGTTTCATCATTTCCAAAAGACGAGAAAAAAGGATGCAACCTCCATTTTGTTATCTTCTCTGTTACATTCTTGGAATAGTATGCATTCATATAAAAGAGATTTCCAGACATTTGCAGCAGAATCGTTCTGTTTTAATCAACAGAACTAACAACACTTATTTTCCTGTGTGAATAACTATTATTTCTTATACCATGATATAAGGAGAATCTGCTTCTATTAGATTGGTTAGGTAGGTTGAATGCCTGGATCCATATTGTTCTCTGAAATAAAGTCTCACATGCTAAGTATCCGTACTGCTTATGTCACACACATATTTTTGCCATATTCCTATATATATATATATGCAATGTGACTTCTAGAGGTAAATTTCCAGAAAATTTTCTGAAATTTATTTCTTCTACCTGTTGCTGGAGTTGTCTACATTTCTTTTAGATCCCGGTCTTCTATCTTCATTCTTATTCTATCGTAACAGCCCCCTAATGCCAAAAAGTTACGCTAATAAAACCATACTATGGGGTTATATACTGCAGCTGCAACACAATCCTATAATACTAATTTCCACAGGAATTGTTGAAATGGACTATAGCAGTCATGTGAAAAATGTAATAGTTATTAAGTACATATATGTTTAATATAAGAATTGACAGATTCTCTTTGAATTGCGAGGGGAAAAGTCAGAATTTGAATTTATTGAGGATTATGGACACTTCAATCTAGGACAGGTTTATGATATGTAATGGAGGAGCCTATATTTATATCTGTGCTTAAATAGTTGATGTATGAAATTAAAAAGCTGCAATGGGGTGGGATGGATAAGATGAGCCTGAGTGGAGTATTTAACTTCCAGCTGCCTGCAATTACTGTGAGTTCAATTCTTACCAGGCTCAAGGTTGACTCAGCTTGCCATCCTTTCTAAGGTGGGTAAAATGAGGACCCGGTTTGTGGGGGCAATAAGCTGACTTTGTATAAAATATACAA
>JANHZT010002430.1:153277-166545 GCA_032468215.1 Stegonotus admiraltiensis
GGTTGGGGGTCACCACAACATGAGGAACTGTATTAAAGGGTCGCGGCATTAGGAAGGTTGAGAACCACTGTTCTAAGGCATGGTTATATTATTTACTCATCTAGGTCATATTGCAGAACTTTTTTAGTCAAAAGCAGGACAAAAATTTTCAAATAAATAATGAGTGAATGAAACCTGGGCTTCTTTAAAAGAAGAAGCTTTATTACTGAAATAGATTGGCAAACTGGGACATTTCTATGTCAGCAATCCGAAAGAGGACAGAACAAAATGATGATGAAAATGTCCACAGAAACCACAGATTTCTGGTACATTTCATTTCTTCAGGTTAAATTACTTGGAAACTCCAAAGCACTTTTTTAACACTCCTAAAGGCTTGAATGGAATGTCCATCACTTGTGTAGCTGCTGAATATTGGACTGTAAACAGTATATGCAAAAGTTACACATATTGTAAGATGAGATGCAATTCCTGGAAATCAAGTCCATAGTCCCACCCTCAAGGATTTGCCTGCACGTGCATTCCCAAATTTAAGATCCTGAATCAAAGACTTGAATAAAACAAGCCAATAACAAACTTAGAAGAAAAGTTCCAGACAAAGATTTACAAACCTTGATTAAGCCTAGAATAATTTTTTTTTCTTTGATTTATATGCTGCCCTTCTCCAGAGACTCAGGGCGGTTTACAATGCGTTAAGCAATAGCCTTCATACTTTTGTATATTTATACAAAGTCATCTTATTGCCCCCACAATCTGGGTCCTCTTTTTATCTACTTTTGAAAGGATGGAAGGCTGAGTCAGCCTTGAGCCTGGTGAGATTTGAACTTGCAATAATTGCAAGCAGCAGATGTTAATAACAGTTTAACAAATTGCTGGAACACTTATGAAAATCTCTCCTGAAATTCAAATCCAGTCCTACTTTCTCTTTGTTGAACTATTGTGGATCTAAAGTATCTTTAAACAAATACTGTGGTTTATATTCTGACTAAAAGGGATAGGCAATAAAGCCTAAAGCTTCAAATGTTACTGAAATGTACTAATTGAAAAAAGCCATTTAATCCTGGCATTGTCAATATTCTGGGGTCTATAAATAAAGTAAAGCCATAAACTTTCTCTTGTAAAAAATTGGACGAACTCGGTAGCCTCAGTCCAGTGAGAACTAAAGAATATGAATGAATGAATATGGCAGTAACAGAAACCCAACAGTACACAGCAGCACTAGTCAAGGTTTGGAAAGGCAAGAGAAGGGATTTTGCAGTGAAGAAACCACGCAGTTGATATTAAGAGGCTAATATTTTTACTTCTACTAGTTCTTCAGGAACTAGTCCAGGCAGCCATCAGCTTAACTTACAAGTTTCAGTTTTTTTTAAAAAAATAGTTTGAAATAAGGCATTTGTAGCTGGCGAAAGACCCTTCTGAGTGGAAATTGTCTATTTATAAGATACTTTACTAGGAAGACTCACTAAATGCTTATTTTGTTATTCTAGCAAAAAGCAATTCATTGTCCTAAGTGACAAATGGTTTAAATGCTGCAGTTTTATCCTGCTGTTCGCATATTTTTGTTACATTATTACTGTGTTTCCCCAAAAATAAAACCCTGTCTTATATTTTTTGAACCCCGAAATAAGTGCTGGGCCTTATTTTTGAGGTCTTATTATTTTGGGGCGTGTGGAACAAGACGGGATTCCTCTTGCCATCTTACCTGATTTCCAGCTCTGTCTCCCTAACCCTAACCAGAGGAAATGGCGGGGACCGGCTGTGCATGTGTTTAAATATTTTTGGGGAGGACTTATTTTCAGGGGTGTGTGTGTTTATTTTAGTGCATGCGCTCAAAAGCGCGATTGGGCTTATTATCCGGGGAGGACTTATTTTCATGGAAACAGGATACTGCTGGGTTTAGTGTCTATTTTTGATAAAACTGTCCTGAAAAGACGCTCACACTGAAAATTGGGATATAATATTACAAACTCCCTTTAACCGTATTTCTTTCTGCCTCTGCTTATTGTATATCAATACCACCATAATCAAGATCAATTCAGATTTTGATAGGCTTTTTTCAATTAAGGCAATATAGATTTGTAGATCATTTGCCTAAAAAAAAGTCACAGTTAATTTGCTTCTTAGTAAACATATGCATTAAATAGTAAATGAAGAACCCTGAGATCTATAGCTTACCAAATTCACATTAGTTTCCCAACACTTAGGAGTACTAAATTATTAAAAGCTTATAACACAAGCTGGATAGATGAGAGTGCAATAATATGAGCAAAAACTTTATTTTCCTTGTAAATGATTTTATTGATTATGTGCCACCAAGTCTCTGTCAACTCTAAGCAAACACATAGATTTTCTTGATGACAATCTGTCACTAACCTAGTCTTTCAGGATTTCAGGTTTTCCAGTGGCACACCCATTACCACTAAATATATCATTGTTGCTGGTCATCATTTTCTCTTTCTGTCCTTATTTCTCCTTCTTTCCCTTCTTACCTAGCATTGGAGCTTACCTAGCTCCAAGGAGCTAGGTCTTTGGTTAATGTGTTTAAAGTAGAAAAATTTGAGTCTAGTTATTTGTGATTTGAATGAGAACTCAGAGTTGAATTGTTCAATGTCCCAATTGTTTGGGGTGGGTAGGTTGGTTGTCCACAGTATTCTCAACAGTTTTGTCCAACACAAAGTTCAAAATGTCAAAACTCTTCTGAATATCCTGCTTTTTTATAGTCCAACTTCTGTAGAGTGTCACAGGGAATAGCATGATTTATACTCTTCTAAACTTTATAGATATAGCTATATCACAGCATTTGTACCTGTTTCAATTTTTTTTACTACAGGTTCTGTGGGTGTGGCTTGGTGGAAGTGGCTTGGTGGGCGTGGCAGGGGAAGGATACTGTAAAATCTCCATTCCCTCCCAACTCTAGGGGAAGGTTACTGCAAAATCCCCATTTCTTCCCAATCAGTGGGACCTGGGAGGCAGAGAATAGATGGGGGCAGGGCCAGTCAGAATTTTTACTACCGGTTCTCTGAACTACTCAAAATTTCCGCTACCGGATCTCCGGAACTGGTCAGAATCTACTGAAACCCACCTCTGATTTGTACATATTTTCCAGTTGTGAATGATACTAATATTCATATGGATCCTTGTGATATGTAAGACAGTTATGGCTTATAGTCAGGTATGTTAACAAATTTTTGAAAAATGTATGTGGGATTCACATTTATATTCCAGTTTGGAATTTTACCTGGAAGTTTCATGGGAAGTAATGTAGATAGGCAGGCATAGAATTACACTTCTTAAGATGAAGACCCCAAAATCTTTGTTTACATGGATAATGATAGTGTTACTGTGCATTATGTTCTACTAGACTGACAGCAGTCATAAAATGAAAGTGCCTAAACTAAGCCACATCTTTGGTACGGTAGTCCTTTCTGAATTCCATCAGTAGTAGGTCCAAAATCTGTATTGCACTATATCTAAATTGTCATATGTGAAAAATCCATTTATAATATTTGCTTATATAATGCTATCTGCACCAACTCAACACCCTACCACAGGGGTATCAAACTGGATTTCTTTGAGGTCTGGATCAGCATTGTAGTTCTCCTCTGCGGGCCAGCTTGTGGGGGGGAACAGGACAGACACCTCCTACAACACACTGCTGGCCAAAATGGGGCACCCCCCATGCCCTGAGGGGCTGCCAGAGGCACCATGGGCTGATCCTTTGCTATTTCCAGGCTGGTCCCATGGGCCATATTTAAGCACCCCGTGGGCCAAATTTGGCCCACGGGCCTTGAGTTTGACACCCCTATCCTACCACATTAAGGCAAGTGATTGGTAGATGTTACTCTAGTGATGTTTTGGAGCTTGGCAGCATCTGTTGGGAGGGGAAGGAAAAAGGGCTGGCAGAACCCACCAGTCCCTATCCCTAACAGCTCTGTACATAACAAAGGACAACATTGTCATCACAGCAGCAGTAGTGGGTTGCCCCCAGTTCAGACTGGTTCACAAGAATCGGTAGTAAAACTGGCGGGAGGCTCTGCCCATCGCCCCAGATGTTGTCATAGGCGATTTACTCATGTGCAGAAGCTTGGTGCGTGTGCGAGCAAAGTGAGCACGCGCATGCGATCCCGTTGCAAACTGGTAGCAAAGGTAAGTAGAACCCACCCCTGCACAGCAGCATGTCTGTGGCAGGATAAGGATTATCAGCAGGACAGCAAATTATATGTTGGTACAATTCTCAGCTGGTTCAGTCTCGTGGAGAGTATTTTAATTCAGCTATGAGGAAGAGACTTCATACTGTTGTCATGATGTTTACTTACCAACTGACTATATCATCCTATCAATCAGACTCAACTGAAAGTAACAAACTCTCTTTCCCACACACAGAATGTTGAATCACTATTTCACAGCCTTCTTATAAGCCGAATAAGGGGAAACAAAATCCACCAAAGAAGTTAATGCGTGCACTTTCGCAATGATAAAAATGACTGTTGTAAATATGCCCCTTTGAGAGAGTAACCACAAAGCACGGCGTCGTGAAAATCCTAGGACAATAACTCATGAGCAGTCGATCATTGGTTGAGTTTCTCTGGATTTTTTTTTAAAATGTTTCCAAGCAAAGCTGAGAATGCAATGTCCAAGAGCATAATTACAAGAAAAATTCCAGTTTTAATTAAGTGGATAGATTAAAATATCCAACAGAGACAATCATTCATAAAGGTATATCTGAGATAATTACAAGAAGCTGACCACAGCATGCATGCAGACCTATTCAACATTGGGGGTGGGGGGACACGGGGGACTAATGTTTAGGTTGATTCTGAATGTATAGAGCATGGGTCCCAAACCTCTGGATCACGAACTGGTACTGGTCCAAGCCTTGTTTAGCAACTGAGCTGCACAGCTGAAGGTGAGTGGCAGACGAGCAAGTGAAAATGAAATGACCACTACCCCAGTCCATGGAAAAATAGCCTTCCACGTAACCAGTCCCTGGTGCCAAAAAGGTTGGGCACTGCTGGTATACAGTCCTTGTTAGTTTCAGCCTTCTGTTGCAAAGAGGTCTCCTTCCTCTAATGAAGAACTACTGTGAGAGTGAAATGAAATTCGGTTTGCAATTACATATGCCCTAGAAAGGCCAATCATAGCTCCCTGGTTAACCACCAGTAGTTTATTTTGTTCTTTGTTGTCGCATCCACATTTTTAGGCTTACACATAATGCAAAGTGTGGAATAAATCTTGAACATCCTACCTAGAGGAATGAGGTTCGGTCTATAAAACTTGTTTACCTGTTTGTCGTTGCAACCAAGAAAGACCAGTATGGGCATTATGATTAAAGAGACAGTTGTAGTATTGCTAAAGTGAAAAGGAATGAGAGCCTATACTTTCAGCTTCTGTCATTATAAGACCGAGTTGTTTTAAGTGCTGTTCAAAGGTGAGCAAAATGAAAAAACAAACAAACCTGCACACGGAAATACTGGAATGACAGTTCTCGAGGGCTATTCACTCTCTAGTATAAATTAAAGGGTCGTTTATGTTGCACCTGCTTGTGTCTGATTGTCCATAGCTTCTGGGAACATCCCGGGCAGCTGGAAATATAAAAGCAATAGAAATATTCTGACTCTACCTCTCTATTCCCCTCACAGCAGTTCCTGCTGTCCTTAGGCACACCACCAATTTGTAGAAACTTTCATAATGACCTTTCAGAGAAAGTCAGGAGAGGCAGTTAAACCAGTTGTTCTTTTACTTTGGTGTTTTCCAAACTGTGTTATGAAGGACCCAGGAGTTTCTCTGTCAAAGCATAAATGTGACAGATACCTTTATCAAAAGAATAGTCTACATCAGGGTTGTCAAACTCGCAGCCCGTGGGCTGGAAGCGTCACACACTGGCCACGGCCAACCCTGGTTTAGTGAAAGGGAAAAAAGTTGTGATATGTCACATGACGACGTCAGTTTAACACCCCTGGTCTACAAGTTTTTTGTATGTCTTTCCCATGATGTAGGGATGACTTTCTAATTCATATACTGTATGGAGGTCCAAGATGGCCTGTATGATCTCTATGTGCATCGGGACTAAACCTTCAAATATTCTGACACAAAAGGATTTTCATAGCTGATAAAGTGGGGCAAAAGAGTCCCTGGAAAAAGAAAATTTGGAAGTTTTACACACATATTTTATTACAGGAAAAAACTGAGGAAAGAAGCAGAAATTAAATGAGAATTTAATTTCAATATTGCTTGTTGCTATATTTTCTCTCAAAGATTTCATAGTACATTCCTTCTTATAACTAGCGGTTTCCCTTTATGAATTTTGGGAAACTATAGATCTAATTTAGGATCTTACTGAAACTAGTAGAAATAACATCTATAAAGGTAGTCTTCAACTTACGACCACAGTTGAGCCCAACATTTATGTTGTCAAGTGAGTTTTGCCCCATTTTATGACATTTCTTGCCACAGTTGTTAAGTGAATCACGGCAGTTGATAAGTTAGTAACCTGGTTGTTAAGTGAATCTGGCTTCCCCATTGACTTTGCTTGTCAGAAGGTCACAAAAGAGGATCACAACGGTGCAACGGTCATAAGTATGAATCAGTTGTCAAGCATATGAATTTTGGACACATGATCATGGGGATACTGCAAAGGTTGTAATTGTGAAAAATGGTCATAAATCACTTTTTCCAGTGCTGTTGTAACTTTGAATGGTCACTAAATGAACTGTTGTAAGTTGAGGACTACCTGATTTGGCAGACCATACAGCCACATGAACTAGTGAGACATCAGTGCAGGCCTGGGCATGTGCGGCTATTATGAGAAATATTACAGTAGGCTATAAAGTTGGATTAGCCTTCAGTTTTAAGATTCATCTGCTATACATTACAATATGGATAGGTAAAATAAAATGATTCGCCCTGACATTTACAGAGTCAAACTATTGGCTTTTAGATCATTGGACCTTCATCAAATCTCTTCATTTTATTTTGAAATGAAAACGCCAGATACTCTATAATTGAGTTAAGATTGATTCCAAGCCTCTTGATTCCTTTGATCCAGAAAAAGAGTGATTTGCTTCTGAATCCTTTCCTGGCACCATTTTCCTCAGTCAGTCAGTATTTTCCCCACTGTTATTCCTCAGGTCTTCTCCCAAACTCCCTTAGAATCTCTTCTTCTGCTCCTTATCTTGCTGGGAGTACATAAAAGTCATACAGATCACCTGAAATCCAGCTGGAGTTTCTGACCCTGGCCAGGTGTGAGGACTGATTTTGGTAATTATGGAAAGACAAGGTAGCAGAACAAGAAATGGATGTGCTGTTTCTAGGCAACAGCCCAGGAGAGGGACATGGTATGGAAGTAGAGCACATGCTTTGCATGCAAAATAATCAGTCCCTGAAATCTTCAGTTAAATGGAGCAGATAACAGACAGAAAAGATCTTTACCTATTTGCTGTAAAGGTATGTGGATCAGGCATTTTGAATTCATATATTATATACCTTCATCATGGATATGTCCATATCAGTGGGGGGTTGCCCCCAGTTTGGACCAGTTCGCAAGAACCGGTAGTAAAACCGGTGGGAGGCCCCGCCCACCACCCCGGATGTCGTCATCAGCGATCCCGTTGCGAACTGGTAGTAAAGGTAAGTAGAACCCACTCCTGGTCCATATGGTCACCAAAAGTCAGGCTTGACTGTTACAGGCTGAAATCACCCAATTCAGTATTCAGGGTGGGGGGAAAGTTGCTATTCTATTCCTTGCATACCTCACAGGCTAAGTAATGAATTGATGAAAACCTCTTTCCCACCCCTAATACATTATCATGGATAGTAGTAACATGGAACAGCAAACTCCAGCAAATCACCAAGTGGAAAAGAAGAATGTAATCCTTCAACAAATCTGTTTTTTAAGCTTAGCTATTTTGGTGCTGGTCAGAAGGAAGCGGAGTTAAAATGCTACCCACAATTCTTTGAATTGGCAGAAAATTGTGCCGGTAAGAACTGTGCAGTTCACATTGCCATACCTCTATTCTGCCACCGTAACAAGCCAATTGAATCATGCTGACCTTATTGCTAGGGTTCCAGTTAAGGCCAATTTGATGATCAAGCTTCATTTCCCTCCCATTATGCTTCACCTATGGGCAGAAACACAATTACTATTCAGTCTTCCCAACATGGGATGGGACAATTTTCGAAGGCTATTCTGAGTTTAACTCCTTGTCAAGTAGCCTACTGTTTAAAGTCACTCGCAGCTGGCAAATCCAAGTGGTGGGAAAATTCAGAACAGCATTGTTAATACTCATTGCGGTAAAACTGTAAAAGTTCCCAGCAGCTTTATAGAAAATTAAGGGAGAGTCCCTTTTAAATGTCATCTTCCCTTGACCTTCATTTAGGCCGTGCTGCCTGTTTTGACATCAGCTGAGGTTTCCTACCTGCTTCTTGCAGTCTCTTACACCAGAGGAATAGATAGTAGGCACTAGGTATACTTGGGACAAGGAGAGAGGAAGAAGTACAACTTCCCTCTATAACTTGTTAGTTGGCCTTTTTTCAGAACACAGATCAGAGGTGGTATTCACAAGGTTCTGACCAGTTCTGGAGAACTGGTAGCGGAAATTTTGAGTAGTTCAGAGAATCGGTAAATACCATCTCTGACTGGCCCCGCCCCCATCTATTCTCTGCCTCCCGAGTCTCTGCTCACCCAGAGGAAATGGGGATTTTGCAGTAACCTTCCCCTGGAGTGGGGAGGGAATGGAGATTGTACAGTATCCTTATGCACGCCCCTTACAGACCTCTTAGGAATGGGGTGAGGTCAACAGTCAACTGTCTAAGGTTAAAATTATGGGAGTTTGGAGATGAAACCACAGAGTCAGGTAGTGCATTCCAGGCATTGACCACTCTGTTGCTAAAGTCGTATTTTCTGCAAAGATGGCAAAGAGGGATAGTAAAATGATAAAAATCTGCAGAACTGATAGTGCATTTAGATAAAATGTTTAGTGACAGCTGTTAAGATGGCCATTCCACGCATTAAACAGTGCATAAGTACTCGGATTGAGGCAAGGATCCACATGTTCCCTCTCTGAAGGCTGAAGCCACATGGTATCTCCAGCGGCATGTTTTATGCTGCTAGAATCTGCTAACCACAGAACGGCCTTCTCTCTGACTCACTGCAATGTCCTCCCCTTAGCTGTGTGAGAAGGAAAGTACGGAATATCCCCTTTCCTGAAAGGCATAGATAGAGTTTCACTCTGCCTGTGCCTCTGCCATAATGGGCAAATCAAAACTGCCAGGCCCATCTGCCTCTTCTCATTTTACAGAGACTTCCCAGTACCTTTATTCTCCTACTGTATACTAGCCTACAAGGCCAGTGTTTCTCAACCTTGGCCACTTGAAGATGAATAGACTTCAACTCCCAGAATTCCTCAGTCAGCATAGCTTGTAATTAGTAATGGGTTTTCTGCCAATAGGTGAATTCTGGGACTTGAAGTCCACCCGTCTTCAAGTGGCCAAGGTTGCACTAGCACAGTGGTAGGCAAACTTGGCTCTTTCACACCCTGTGGACTTCAACTCCCAGAATTCGTAGGACAACCAAGCTGTCTTAGGAATTTGGGAGTTGAAGTTCACAGGGTGTGAAAGAGCCAAGTTTGCCTACCACTGCACTAGCTGAAAAGACCAACTTTACATCTGCATAAATCTCTTTGATGCCAACCTCTATAACATACTGTATATTGCTTCTAGTTCTTTACAGTAGCATTCAAAATCTACTGAGTATTGATGGCTGTCCAGGCTCAATCAAGATCAACACAAATCATATCTATTATTAGTCTCCAGTTATCAAATTTTACTGTTTTTCTTGCAACAGATTATTTTTATGCTTTTTAGATAGCACCGTAAAGTTTTTCATTTCACTTGTTTGTCTTTCATTTTTTTAAAGTAATCCACCTTACAGTATTTATACGTTGTCTAATTATTTCTTTCGTAATTGTTAATCTCATTATTCTCACATTTTATCTTAGTCAAAGACCGAAATTAAAATATTTTAATGCATTGATATTGAGACATAAATATATGGGCAAGTACACTGAAGTTTCATTGTAATTTTGCAACAGTTTGTGTATTCAATAAATAGTTACTGAAACAAGCACATAAGCAGATTCTGCTATGTCCTAAGTAGGAACAATAGTCTAAGATTTTGAAACATAAAAGCATCTTATTAATAATAAGTTAGCTGCTCTCCAAAACAATGTCAGTTTTGGACAAAAACACTTTATTCTCAAATTTAAAACAGCCTGCCACATTGCTTTATTTTAATTACCAAACTTAAGCCAGTCTCAAATTAATTACACATCAAGTAGTATCTAAGCAGGAAAATCAGTGTGTAGTTCAGAATTTTTAAAATACAACTTTTCATGCACAATCCACATTTTTCCTGCTATACATATTTGCTGTGCACTTTGTATGATCTATCAGTATCCCAAAAGGTATATCACTTTCATAAGGTTGTTTTTGCCTGCCTCTCTCTCTCTCTCTCTCTCTCTCTCTCTCTCTGTGTATTTTAATATATGCATTCTGGGTAAATTTTCTTTCCTAAATGAAAACTTTTGCAACATCTACGGAAATGCTACATTACAAAACAAGCAGTACATTTTACTTATATGTTCAGAAATTAAAAGAAAAATAGGTTATATGAACATCTGAAAAGCCTAGGAGTGACCAAGAGACAGCAAAAGATTCATCTACTACTGAATAATTGCATTTATCTCTCATGCTCAAGGTTTTACAGCCCAACATTTCATGGCATTAGAAATGCCAGACATACTTAAGGACAGACATAAAAGACAATGAGTTTTTGCTTCATTGCTTTATTGATTGCACAACAACTTTTAACTATGTAGACCACAACAAATGCTGGATAGCACTTAAAACATGAGTGTACCTGGTCACCTCATTGGCCTAGAAGAACGTGTATCATGGCCAAGAATCAAGCAGAATATGGAACATAATGGCTCAACATTAAGAAAGGAGTTCAACAAGGCTGCATATCGTCACATTATTTACTTCACTTATCAGAATATATTCTGAGAAATTTTGGAGCAGAAAAAATAGTAACTGGAATTAAAATTACTGAGAAAAACATCAACAATCTCACATCAGTTCCATTTTGATGGCTGGAAGTGAGGGAATTTTAAGGCAGTGTTTCTCAATCTTGGCAGCTTGAAGATGGATGGACTTCAACTCCCAGAATTCAAAGCTGGCTGGGGAATTCTGGGAGTTGAAGTCCACACATCTTCAAGCAGCCACTGTTGAGAAACACTGATTTAATAATCAGTGTTCCAATACCTTCAATACCTTTTATTGAAGATAAAAGAAGGAAGTGCAAAAGTCAATCTGCTGCTCAATATTTTTAAAAAAAGGACATTTATGTCAAAAAGAAAGGGCAGCCTAACAGAGCTAGGCAGAGAAGAATTTGTAGTAATTACAGAGATGATCTTTTTAGGCTCAAAAAAAAAAATCACAAGAATGGTTACTGGAGTGATGAAAGGAAATGATGACTATTAATTGGGAGAAAGGCTGTGACAAATCTAGGCAAAATATTAAAGTGCAGAGACATTACATTGACAGCAAAGATATATATTGCCAAGGGCATGGCAAAGTAGGCCTGTGAAAGCTGAACCATCAGAACAGCTAAAGAAAGCGAAATTGAAGCCTTTGGATTGTAGTACTACAGAAAATTATATTGGAAGGAGAACAAACAGTTCAGTATTAGATGAACTACCACCAGACTGTTCAGTGGAAGCACAAATAATGAAGCTAAAGGTTAAATACAAAATATAAAGAGAAGAATTACTGGAGATAATACTAATACCTTATTAAACATGTATTCCTGACACTTGGAAAAAAATGAGGATGATTGAAAAAGAGATTGGTACTATCACCAGCTAGATAGCAAAAAGCTGACTAGATAACTGTCACTGATGACAGAAGCAGGAGCTGACAAGCTTATAAGGAAGCAATTAATGACAGACAATCCTGGTGAAATAATGTCTAGTCAGTTACAAAGAGCTGGAAGCAACTAAATGACTAAACAATATATTAATATGAAACCCAAATATATTTTCTCCATGTCATAATCTAGATTCCAAGTTGGTCAATGAGCTACTTTATATTTACTTTAGCAGCAACGACAAAACAACCAAATTTAAGTTAACCTAATGAAGATGTAGATAGGTATCCCTCCTCCTCTGCCTCCCGTCCTTTCACTGTTTGAGTGGATGGGCTGAATATCCATATTGTTATAATTTCTTGAGATGGGTGTTCATACTTCAGACTTCTAACCAGAGTGAAATCATGAATTTGGGAATATATTTATCAGGAGAACTAACCATAAATCTAGAAGTCAGCTAGCAGCTGCTGGGTAGTCCTTGCTGGAAATAGTGGAAGGTTTCATTCACTATATTTGGAGATACAAGTAGTACTACTTGTATCTCCAAATATAGTGAATGAAACCTTTTTAATTGTTAATTGTTACTTAGTTCTAGAAGGCGTGATGAGTACCAAACAATTTTTTCCCATAAGGAATAATATAGTGAGTCTCAAGGCAGTCAACCCCAACAAATTCTAGCTTGTGTGTTGAATATCCAACAAACGAGTACCAGGGCAAAAATTTTTGTATCAAAATGTGTTGAGTTCACATTCAATGACTTTCAATGACTTTCAAAACAGTTGCATACCAAGGTACCACTGTAGATATGTGAACCTTAAAACATAGCATTTTTGTGTTATAATTCTGGAAACACTATACTAGGCTGATTTCAGTAGAACATTTTTCTATTTGGGAGTTTTGTTAAATCAACATTGGTCAGTCAACCAGTCCCTGAACTGATATTTCCCCCCACTTCTTGCCCAATATACATTAACAATCAGCAAAGATATGACAGTATGGAGTTTGCTCACATTTTTATTGGTAAGTTAGTATGTAAAATTGGGTCATTATTTCTCATCTCTTCATAGTCTCAACCCACAGCATGGAAATCTAATACTTTGTGGTTCAGAAGTAAATAGCAATAACTGTTATTGAAGCCCCAAATATATTTGAAACCATAATTGTTTCTGGAATAATTTGACCAGGATATTATTTGTTAAAGTGGCTATGAGATTCACCATATCTATATCACCCTAACTGAGAATACAGCATAGTTGCATTAGAAAGTAGCGCATGAATAGAATAGAATAGAATAGAATAGAATAGAATAGAATAGAATAGAATAGAATAGAATAGAATAGAATAGAAT
>JANHZT010002431.1:4639-14882 GCA_032468215.1 Stegonotus admiraltiensis
AAATAGACCCATTTTCTTTTTTTTCTCCCTCCAAAAAACCAAATTCCAGTTTATTTTCCAGATCAAATATTTTCCCCGAACAGGCTAGATGACACATCAATGCCCATTTATGGAAAGTAAATTACTAATCACAACAATATTAACAGCAAAATGAGACTTAACGCTATAACCAATGCGTCTAGAGATTACTTTATTATGGAGATTAACTAGATAATTGTTCAGTTTTCATTAGAGTCCAGTTCTGGAAAAGTTTATAGGAATTAGAAGATACGCATCAGAATTTGTGGTCAAATTGCCGCATTTCACTGCTTTGGGGTATTTCAGATTAGGTTTTGAAGTAAGCCTTTAAGAAATGATTTAATATCCATGTTGCAGGAGGCAACTTGGAGTATCAGCTTCATTCTGAAATAATTATTTAGAGTCAGGGAGAGCTAAGTGTTTCAGAACAAGCATGAAGCGCCTTTTCACGCAAGCTCTACATTCTTATCCACACATGAGAATTCAAGGAATTACTCTAATAATTAAGAGAAACTACTTGCTGAAAAAGTAATAAAGTTAACAAATTATTCTTAACTCTTAGTCTTCATAATAGTAGGATTTTTTTTTTTTACAGATATGAGAGGTTTATTTCAAAAGCCTTATTCAAAACTGCACAAATTCCTTTAGGCTAAAAAAAATCCTTTGTTTATATATTCCTTTGTTTAATCAAGGGTTGGATAATATTCTGAGATTAACCTCTCATTTTGTTTAGCATTTACAAATATTGTATTAGTACTTAATGCTGTATTTTAACACTTTTAAACACTTTAACAACAGATCATTCTTAGGACTATTTCTGTTTTGCCTTGTCCATGAGCAACCAATGTGGTAATCCCGATCACATTCAAACAGTGAAGATTGTAAGTCTCCCTAGGAATGCTATGATAAGAGAGCGCTGTTTGAAATAGATTCTAATTTTGATATCAGTTCTGAGTTCATTAACATATTTTAAGTAATAGCAAGTGTTGCTTGAAAAATCATGCTGACTAGTTGAATAAAATCCTAGTCACAATTTTAATTTACTAAATTTAATAATTTCCTCCATTTGTGAAACCAGCCTAACAAATGCACAGAATACAATATATTCTCTATCAGAGCTACACAATGCTTCAGCATCAGTACCAAAAAAGTGTTTCACAGTGTTTGGTGGCACAAATGTTGTCTTCAACTATTTAAAGCAGCTGCATCTTTTTCCAGGATCGTATATCTGTCCTTTCCCTGAAATATATGTGTTTGCTCTAAAGAATTTCACACAAATCGTACATTTGCACCCAATGCCCAAAGTAAAATTTTGAAATCAAATTTAATAAAATAGCTCCAGTTTTATACTTCTGAAATGTCTGCAGAGTCAATCAATCAATCCAGGCCATTTAAAAAGCCTCGATGAACAGGAATAATTCTAATGGGTAAATGTTTAGAAGACTCATTCGTACTCTGAATTTTTTGATGTATTAGGCTACAATTCCCAGAATTCATAGCCAAGAACATTACCTACTTTAATCCAATAAGTTTGAGAGTGCCAAATTGAGAAAAGCTAGTTTAGGGTTTTCCGGTGAATTTATACCAGAATCAGGACAAAGAACTGAAATCTGTGTCCTGGTTCCCTTAAACAGAATAAAGCATGAGCAAAAAAACAGGAGCACCTTGCAGCAGCCAACCCTGGAGATACTGCATCTCGGTTTGGTTGATCATGATCGTCTCGTAATTTTAATCTTTGGTATGGATACTAAGTGGCCAAAGAAAGAATGGTTTACAGGTGCTTCAAATGGGGCATCTATAAACACAGTTCAGACTTTTGTCTATCACAACCTTCCCCTTTTAGGAAAGTAGGTGGCCAAACAGAGCAGTGCTAACAAATTTTCTAATGGGTATGCATTTGACCAGATCTGTTCTAAGCTTAAGTTGTCTGTCCTCTTTCAAAAACCATGTCATGCTGAAAATCATGTGCTTTTTCCACAGAATGAATATGGAATGGATGAGATCATGGGAAATAAGCTTTTCTTTACTCAACAATAAGCATCAAAGTTGTACCATTCCTTTCTGCATGTATAGCTAAAAAAATAATTCTACTGAGAAATTCAGCTAAGTGCTACTTATCGAAAGTAATTGACATTATTCTGAGCCCATATGCCTACGACTGAATTAAAGTTTTACTAAATGGAAATAGAGTAAAAATATTAATTATGATAGAATTATAACATATTTTAGTAATAAACTTCCCAATTAAAATAATGTTTTGATTCACCATGACATGAATTATTTTCATTCCTACCTCACTGATCATATAACACTTTTACTTTGAATAGAAAACCAAAGAAAAGAAGTGTCTACATGAACACTTTTTAAAATATAGTCTGTATTGTGTATTTACTCATCTGAACTCTGGAGTTAGAAGCATCCAAAGCACTACACACTTTCTCGTTTAAGCCAAAATTAGCTGTCAGTTTCCCCATGGACATTTTCCATGTGTACTTTGAGGTAGTCATTTCTTGTAAACTTTTTGTGGCATAGCTGGCATTCAGCCATGGGCCGATTGGGATTGTGAGTCAACTTGTGCCGGATCAGCATTTTCTTGAGGCTGAATGACAAATCACAAACCTAAAATGCAGGGGCAAAAAAACAAAGAAACAAAAAAAGTCATTAATTGCCTAAAGACTTTTTTAAACAACTCGTATATAGGTGTCCTAGCACCGAATATTATGAATAACCTTGAATAAACCAAAGAACCATCTTCTAAGTCATTTGTGAAATTGAAACATTTTAAATGTTTTCTTTCCCATAATCATCTAAGGATTGCTAGCTAAACTGATGCAAACCGCAACTTTTACAAATATGTTTGATTTAATTAATTACATTATACAAGACAGTCCATTGCCAAACAAATATACATAAAATAAAAATGAACAATTCACCATTCAAAAAAGAAAAAAAAAACACGGAAACACAACAAATAAAAACATAGAAAAAACAAAGAGTCTGTAATTACAAACATATTCTAAATTAATCTGGTTTTATAAATTTCTGGAAAAGGAAACCTGTTTTACTAAAGTCTTACAGTTAATAATTCACATTTTAATTTATGTTAACCAAAATTTCATGCAAGGAACTGAAGATAAATGTCTGCTCTCATTGCTAAAGAAGGAAGGAAACCTTTTTCTGACATGAAAATATAGACTATAACATAACTTGATTTTGAAGGTGCCATCAAGATCTTGCCCTTCCATCTGAAGGTTTTCAGAGGCTGGATGAAAAAAAAACAAGCTGTGGTTTAACCCCAGAAAGACCAAGTGCCTGTGGATTTGGGGGGGATGGGGCTCCTGGATAAAGCATTTTCTATTTTTTAGTTCTCGTTGGGAGAACACTTCTTTGGGGGTGCAATTTGGGGATGTTCTTGGACTCTCAGTTCCTGCTTAAATGAGCAGGCAGCAGCCATGCCAAAGGACCTTCCCACAAATCCATCTTGTGTGCCAGTTGTGATCATTCTGGATGACGAAGCCCCCATCCGTGATCAAGAAGTGATCTGGGAAACTTTCAAGCATGAAAATAATTAGTTCAATTAATCACGGTGATTCTATGGCTTAATTAGTTTAATTCCATTCTTTATCCTACTATCTTTTGAGATTAAAAAGATTTTCACATGATATAGAAGTAGTGAGGTAGAAGTACTATTAACATATTGACTGAACCTAAAATTAAGAACTTGGTTTTAAAAAATTAAAAAGTTGTACATAACACTGGATGCCAAGATATAGATTCTAGAAACAAGAGGCACGTGTTTCTAGCACACAGGTAGTCCTCAATTTATGACCATTCATTCAGCAACTATTCAAAATTATGATGGTGCTGAATGAAAGAAGTTATGACCTGCATGTGTTTATGGTCATTGCAATGCCCCCACAATCACATGATTGCAATTCAAATGCTTGGCTGACCACAGAGACACTGTAACTGGCCCCACATGCCCCTCCAATCTGCCCCTCTGCGTCTCTAGGGTCTGATTTATGCCTGGATGGATCCTCACAGGACTTGAGCCTTCTTCAATCCAGCTAAGATACACACCCTTGGGCCTCCTCTCTGCCCTGTCATGTCTTGCTTCACTTACCTCTTCCAAAGATTGTTTTTCTGAAAGAGAATCAGCCAATGTGCACAGCCTTTCTATACAAAATGGATAGAAAGAAACAGCTTCCGTATAGAAAGGCCTCATGGTGAATTACCTGATTCTTTTTCAAAAAGCCAATTTTTAGAAGTTGCCTTTCCAAAAGAAAATCAACCAATAGGATGCATGTCCTTTTATAGAGGCTGCCTTGGGCCATTGTGGAGGTGGATATCATTCTCACAATCTCTCCTCTTAGAGATTGTGAGAATGATGCCCACTTCCACAATGGCTCAAGATGGCTTCTGCAGGAAGGCTGCATGTTGCATTTGCTGGGTGCTCTTTTGAAAAAGCAATCTTTGGAATAGGCCAGTAGAGCAAGGCATGATAGTGTGAGGAGGAGACCCCAAAATGTGGGAACCAGTGAAAAACAAGCTATGCAAAGGATACCTCAGAGATGTTACAGTGAGGGTGTGGGCCTGCACCAGGCTTCCCAGGGCCTCTGTCATCCTCTCAGGCACCCCATGCTCAGCTTAACGACCCACATGGTCACTTTATCAAACAAATAGAGCCACAATTGTGGTCATTGAGCAAGCCAATCATATGGATGCCTCGCTTAATGACCACAATCACTTACAACCATAATTACAGGCTTAATTGTGGTTGTAAATGAAGGACTGCCAGTATAAACATAAATGTATGAATATTAAAGCAGTTCTGCAATGCACAATTAGCAATTTCACATAATGTAATTTGCTGTTCTATCTATGTCTGAAACATAAATACAAACATACAAAAATTGTATTCTTTAATTCATTGGGATTCTTCTTGCTGATTCTGTAACTCAGGGGTCCCAACCCCAGGCCATGATCCACTACTGGGCCTTGAGCCTTTTGGAACTGGGCCATAGAAATGCACATGAGGTCCATTTGTGTGAGCAGCATGTGGGCGTGCCTGCTGCTTGCACAAATGGAGCTGCACCACATGTGTGCTTACCTGCCACACATGCGGAACCATCTCCCCCTGCCGGTCCACAAAGCCAAAAAAATTGAGGAAGTCTGCTATAACAGTTATAATTTTACAGGGACAGATTGATAGCCATGAATAATATCTTATCCTCATCATCTATATCACTGAAACTTAAACTCCCATTTGCTTCTATAGTGATCTCAATAGCCATTTATACCAGTGAGACTTGGAAGGCATTAGCTTTCCAAGAGACTTGACGTCTTCCAACAAAGATACCTTCACCAAATCCTAAATTTCACTATTTTGATCAAATTGCTAATGAAGAAGTTCTCCAAAAGTTTCTCCTGCAGATTACATAACATTGTCACATGCAGAAGACTCCAACTCACACATCATAATCTCTGCATGGAGAACAATCGAATCCCCAAGATGGCAATGAGATGGAACCCCCAGATGCCAAAGGACCAAGAGTATGCCATTGAAATACATGATGAAGAACATTCATAGAAGACTTAAAAGACTCTAAACATCATATGGGAAGAGGCTGAAGTATCCACTCAAAACCAAAAAGGTTGGAGATCCCTTGATGTAGAAATATGCTACATGGCATGGGAGAATCTAATGCTTAAAAAAATTAATTAAATGATGGATGACAGACCAATATATATCGCCTTCAATTATGTATAGATTCAGGAACAGGACATATTTCGATCTGTCAAATATTAAGAATGTGTCATCTTTCCACTGTTGATATTCTCAATATAGTCGAATGTACCATGTCAACCATTAGGCCATACTGATTAAACACCTAAATGGAAACTCTTAAATTTCCCTTTTATTAAAATCATGAAACTACAACTCCTACAAATAAATATACAAAATTCAGTAAATACTATGGACAATCATATTTGCATATATATGTATAAAAGATGCCTCATTTATTTTACTGGAAATCATTTTTAAGAGTGCCATTCAACAGATGGGCTATGGCAAATTCTGCTACTAGTAAGCAGTCTTTAATGACTTTCAATCACACAGTGATGACAGTTTAACAATAATGCATTATCTTTTCAAAACACAAACAATAAACTCTTTGCAGAGGCACTTATTCCTTACTGAGTGATAAATTCTTCTTAATATATTATGATTGTAACATTTCAAAAGCTTGCAAATAAATAAACTGTGCCAAGGTTAAAACAAAACAAAAAAAGCAGCATAAAAGCAGCCATAGCCCATAAAGAGTCTATAAAATCTACCCTGTTTCCTCCAAAATAAGACATCCCCTGATAATAAGGCCAATCGGGCTTTGGAGTGAATGGCAATAAGGCCATATGCTTATTTCAGTGTTTAAAAAAATATAAGACAGGTCTTATTTTTTGGGAAACACGGTATATACTAATAAGACTCATGCTTTTAACTTTACATTGGATGAAACAATGCATCATAGGCCAACAGTTTTGATGATACTGCTTCTTGCTTTAACAGCTCTCTGAAATGCTTTGTTATATTCATTCCTGAAATCTTTTGTCATTTTGTCTTTCCTTTTCTTCTTTATAATTTCCACAGTTTGAGCTAGCATCCAGTTTGCTTTCTTCTTTTTCTTGCTGTTTAGTAGAATTTTTTCATATTCATCCTGAACAACTTTAATTTCATTTCACAGTTCTTTTTGTTCCTCTAGTTCCAATGAGACTCGGAACTGAATCAGAAAATGATACTGATAGAAGAGAATATTTGTAGCTCAGCATTGAACTGTGAGGTCCTTAGTGCTCTGTTAATTAATTAACTCCTTAATTTTTCAACACATGGACAAAATCCGCCATAGTTTCAACTGGAAACTATGTGCATCCTAGATTAAGCCAAGTCCAAAAATGCCAAAGAATTCTTGGAGGCATTCCTGGCATTGAGACATCAACAGATACATAAGGGGAAACAACATCTACATACCATGAAACAAAGATGATGAAAGTATTAAAAAGGAAGCAAAAAGGCCAAAAAACCTCCTCACCAGCAATCAACACCCATGTAAGCCGTGATTAACACTAGACCTACAATAAAGAAGCAAACAGTATCTCAATCAAGGAATTACTAACAAATACAAACAAGCTAACCATTAAAAAACCTAATCAAGGAGCCACCAAGAACATTCCCACTCACACTGACAGGGCAGTGTGGTATATAAAAATAAGAGCAAATCCTAACCCCTTCTAGCACTGATCATGTTACCTGGTTTAGTAATGAAATGTCTGTAAGAAAACCACTAAACATCAATAATATCAGGGATCTCTCCAAAAGTGATTCCTGATATACTCATTAAAAATACTGTAGTGCATATATCCTCAAGATCATATTGCAAAAAAAATGGTTTGCTTTCTATTCTGTTTTTGCTTAACTTAAAACCTGAATATGAACAGTCTCTGATCTGTTTCACAGCCAGTCTGTATGGAACCATAAAGAGAGGTCAGAGAAAACCTCCTGAAGCCAGTAGGAAAGAAAACCAGGTGCTGAAAATATATTAAATATAAAGTGGGATATAAGAGGTGGGGAAGAGAACCATGGATAAGCTTGCAAGATTCTGCTACTATAGCCTCTCAATAAAATATAGTTCTGATCTTCCTGTGAAGCTAGTTTTCTGATTTGGTTTATTTTGCAGGGCTGACATAGCCTTTGGCCATGTCTTTATTGTTATGACTGAAATCTTCCACATAATTCTACCAATAATATAGTTAATTTGCTATCTGTCTACTCTTATTGGGTGCTGTACAGTATATGTATGGATATATTGTTTTGGTCAATGAAAAACTGTTTTATTTTCATGCAAGGCCACAACCAGAAAATAGTCCCTAATCTAGTCATGTCACTAGTACTCCAAAAATTTTTCAGCTATTCCTGAGTAACATGTTGAGTGTCAGCTGAGATGAAGGACTCATAATTGAGCGCCATATCATCAGGCTTCTTGTGTTGTCTATTCATGTGGTTTTCTTAATAAAATGCAAGTGAGGCTTCCTGTTGCCTTTTCCTGGGCAATATGAAATGATGCCTTTGCCAGTGTCAATAAAATGGTAATCCACTTCCAGTATCTTCCTATATTGTTACTGTTGTAACAAAGAATAGAAGCCACTTCTTTATATCTTATTTCATTCTTTCCTATTTTTATTCTACTTTTTGTTCTTCTTTCTACATTATTTTCATTTGTATTAACTTTTACTCTTCTTTTTAAAATGTTCAACATTATATATTTTTAAAAAGCTAAGGTATTTGTAATCTGATTTACTTGTAACTTGTATATGCATAACAAGCCTATCCCCCCCTTTAAAAAAAACCCTAGTTTTCTTCATTTTGGGTTTGCGTGTGACACAATATTTACTTTGTCACTATTATTATGACTTCCACAAAATATCAAGCACATCATGGACCTAAAAGATTGAGTAATTTAGTGATCATATTTGGATTTAAGAAATAATAGAATTATATTATCCTTAAATTATTCAAAGTAAGGAAAAAACGAGAAACACAGTATGTTCAAATATTTATAAAATTCTGCTTTCTAGAAAAGGCCTTTTTA
Organism: Stegonotus admiraltiensis; assembly: GCA_032468215.1. NCBI lineage: Eukaryota > Metazoa > Chordata > Lepidosauria > Squamata > Colubridae > Stegonotus > Stegonotus admiraltiensis. The sequence goes on from JANHZT010002431.1 coordinate 13,303, forward strand.
CAAGGCTTTTTCATGGACACAGCTTGACAGTAATTTCCTGCTCAACCAGAAGAAAACAAGGTTTAAAAAAACCAATACATGATGCAATCTCCCAAACATTTTTCCAAATATATATCCCTGGCATGTTTACAGACTTCATACATGTAATTATGGAAACTAACCTTTACAAAAATTACTTAGGGAAAATGACATAGGTTTTACAAATAATCTGAAAATGAAGATTTATAAACCAGCTCATTTCAAAGAACAAACCAAATGCATATTATATTTTATGTGCTGGTATTTTATTGTCATTAAATAAAGTAACAGTGCAGTTGATCATATTTCAATTGTAGTTTCTTTTCTGGGTGGCAACCTTAATCAGAATTGAAGTGTGGAAGGCAAGAATTATGACTGGTTGCTCTCTGAATTATTATTTGTATTTGAAAAATAAGTTCTGTGAAATATATTGATTCTTGGTCATTACCTTAAGGAAGACCTTCTGATAGGCCATTTGCACTGATTTGGTCAGAAGCATCTGCGGGAGTGGAAGTGGGGAAAATTGGGGAAGAGAATGATGAACCCAGAGTTGGAGTAGTGTAAATTTCACTACTTCATGTGTGCATTGTGATATCCTATACAGATATAATGTAAAAGTATCAGAGCTTGCATTGTAACATTGTTTTGATAAAAGCAGCAGACTCTGCAGATGCCTCTTAATTGGATAAAGGTCTGTAAACCCCACAGTCAGCCACTCCCTGAATGAGGTTAATTTAACTCTCTATGGGATTAGCCTCTTTAGGTTAAAGCTAGTATTCTCAAAGTACCCAACTGAGCCTAATACTTCCTTGAAGTTTGTCTAAGATGCTTACCTTCCCCTTTTGACCCTCTTAAACATGTTGTGGGAACAGAGGTTATATTAAAATATTTTCTTTGATACAATATTTCATGGAACTTTATTTATAATGAATAATAATATTAGTAAAAGCATGTGAGCTACAGTGCTTTGTAGTGACTTTCTTTAACTCGTGTGCAGGACTTTGACAGATGATAGATACCCAGTTTTCAGCACTATTCTAACATTAAAAAGCAGACAATGTAATGAGCCAAATTAATGGTATAAAATATATGTATCTTTATGTACATTTAATTCCTGAGGATTCCCTCATGCACTGGATAGTGCTTTTGTGAAAGGAAAAATGGTTTCCTCAGAAAGTAAGAACTGAACAGCATGCAGAAGGAAAGTCTTCTCCTTTATATGTATACCATTCATAAGAAAATGTTGAAAAATGATTTATTTTCAATTTATTTATTTATTTATAATTATATAATTTATTTATTTATAAAGTATTTATTTGTATGCATTATTTAAAATGAACACAAATATATTGGGGCTGTAATTAAGGTGGGGCTGGCTTCCACTCATTTTGTTTTTTTAAATAACACTAAGATTAAGAACTAAGTCTATCATGTATTCTATCTATCTATCTATCTATCTATCTATCTATCTATCTATCTATCAATCAATCTATCTATCTATCTATCTATCATATATTACCTAGCAAGTATATCAATAAAGTGGCCCATCATAATATCTGTAC
>JANHZT010002431.1:14982-27357 GCA_032468215.1 Stegonotus admiraltiensis
GCGTCCTTCCTTCCTTCCTTCCTCCCTCCCTCCCTCACTCCCTCCCTCCCTCCCTCCCTCCCTCCCTCTGGCTTAAAATTGCTGAAAAGTTAATTTTTTGTATAATATGTTCAAAATATGATTGTTTAAACGTGGTCATGCATGCCTTGAGTGAGAACTCTGCATTGATTTGTCCTATGCTCCATTTGCTTGGTTGGCTATCTATGGTATTCTAAGATGTCTTCTTTAATATCCAAATTCAGAAGGGTGCGTATACTTTCTATCCTACTTCTTCAAAGCTACGTTTTTGCTTCCATAAAGTGTAAAAAGGAAAACCACTTCCCACATGATTCTGATAGTTGTACGTAATAATATGGCACGGCACATGAATACATTTTCCAAGGCTTTCATTGCTAGTCTGCCAAGTGCTAGTCTGAGATATATTGATTGGCTACTAGTTCCCTTACTATTGTTATTCAATCTAAAAAGACAGAAGCTATCCCTATTTCTTTGAAGACTGGTTACAGTTATTTTCTTTGGGATGCTCTTTATATTTAATATAAGTCTCATTATTTCATTCTGCTGTCTTCCATGTCCTTTGTCAATAATAAAATCCACTCAATTTCTGTATATTCCATCCTAGAGATACCCATGTATATAGGTGTCATGATGATATTACCAATGAGGAAATAATTTGATTGGCGTAAATTGATCAATTACTCTTCTCATTCATTTCTGTTTCTTAGGACATATAGTCTAACATTTTTTTCCTCTTTAACATTTCCAATTTTGGCATTTCAGTCTCTGGTTTCCATGTTTGATCAACTTTATATTGAGTTTCATCATGAAATTCATCTACTTTTACTTCTTTTGCATCAGTGGTTAGAATATAAACTTGAGTAATTATTAGAATAGAATAGAGTAGAATTCTTTATTGGCCAAGTGTGATCAGACACACAAGTAATTTGCCTTGGTGCATATGCTCTTGGAGTACATAAAGAAAAGATACATTTGTCAAGAATCATAAGGTACAACACTTAATGATAGTCATAGGGAAACAGTCAATTTTATAAATCTTAAGGATACCAGCAACAAGGTTACAGTCATACAGTCATAAGTGGAAGGAGATGGGTGATAGGAACAATGAGAAGGGAACGATGAGAAGGGATATACTAAGGGATCGGCCTACATCTAATTAATATTATTCGATCACTGATTGTATGTCTTTGGTATACCCTTCCTATGAAAACAATATCCCTGCTTTGTTTTTTCATGTCTCTATAGTAAAAAGTCTGACCTTTTGGATGAAATTGTCCCAATTCCACTCCACTTGACTGATGGCCAAGATGTTGATGTAGTCTTTTCATTTCATTGTTCACTGTGCTGATTTTGTGTTTCATTAGATCTTTGCAGCTTCAGATCTTTTTTCCCCTGCATGGCAACTTCAAAACACCAGTGTCACTTTATCTTGTCTATCCATGTGGTACTGCCTAGTAAAATACAAAAAAAAATAAAAAAAAATAAAAATGATTTAACATTGCTTTCTCAACACATTATGAAATGATGCCTTTGCCTTTGCTGTCATGACTAAAGTGATCATCTGCTTTCAGCATCTTGCTATATCACCGTTGCCAGGTATTGGCACCTGCTGAGTTTAACTGGAGAGCTGGAATGATCTTCATACATTTGGTGACCTTGCTGAGATGATATATTATTTGCTCATGCCTGCTAGGAAAACCTTCACCAACAGAACCGTGATCAGACAGCACACCAGTGCTTGAGGGGGTTAAAGTATTTGATGCAACTCTATTCCCTGATCATTTAACACATTCTTTTAAAAATTAAATAAGACATAGCATTCCACTTCAATCTTCTGCCTCCAGAATCCAGATATGTTGGTTTTCAGTACCTGGAACTCCCAAACATTATGATATATTGGCTTAAAAATTTATGAGCAGGTTCACAGAACACATTAAATTGCTACAAAGTCTGCATGGTGCATTAAAAAATATAAACCTAAACATTAGGGTCAAGATCTTGTATGCTGACATTATTTAGTCTTGTAAGTTGTCCAGAATCATGCATTTGAGATGGGTGATTATATACATTAATAGATAGATAGAATTGCAAATAATTAACCAAGGTTAACACTAACCAAATTACCTATGTTGCATCCAGGCATCCATTCAATTGATATATGACCTGTCTAAACATGTTAGATGAACACAGTCTAAAGAGATGAAGTTGAACATAAGAGAGAGAGGACCAGTCTGAAAAAGCTGCATCACTTAATTAAAGTAAGAGTATATTGGATTTATATGCACAAATAAATCAAAGCATACATCAATGAAAGGAAGACTTTATAAAATCTGCCTCTGACAAGAAGTACTGCAGTTTCAACAATACGTTGAGCCTTGTAAATTGACCATTAGTGTATAATTAGAATGAATTAAAAAAGAAAAAAAAGAACAATCAGAGGAATCTAAGTTTTCAAGTTACTTGTCTCCATGGAAAATCAGTTTTCTTTGACAGGAAGTAGATAATATTTGGGGAAAAGGAGCTATTTGGATTTTTAAAATTGAATGACATCCCCTTCACAAAATGTAAGGAGGAGATCATGGAGGTGATTGTCTTTTTTCAAAATGGCTGCCATAGCGATTGGCAAATAAATCCTGCAGATGCTTTCCTCCATCTCAGATGGACTTATAGGCTCAGAAAAATTTGCCATAATAAGCATGTCTTTACAGTATGTCAGTTTCAATTTCCTTTTAAATAAATAAACCTTTTAAAGATATCAGTGTGCTAATAGGATCAAGGGAATTACTGGCGTCTGCATTAGATATCATTTTGATTATTCTTTCTTCAAGTTATTTGACATCATGATCAAACTCATTATATATATTTGCTTTATAAATAATGCATTAGAAGTTCATACTATAGTGAGTTCATGTGATGGTTTTAAATTCTAAATCATAACATATTGTTTTTTATTTGTTGTGCAGAGAAAGTTTTGAATGGACCTTGTAACTTTAAAAAAAAACTTTGATTAAGTCAGGAAAACAGTGAACAACTCTGAATTGAATTGCCAGTAATAATGGTGTTGAATTGCAGCCATTATCCAAATATTTAATCACTTTTAGTCACAACTAACTTGTCATTGTTTTTAATGGGGTGTAACAGTGACTGACACAGGAATTGTAGTTAATCACAAACTGACTGACTCAGCAGTATGTCATGACTGCAGTAAAGTCAAATAAAATTTTAGGCTGCATCAATAGAACAATATTTTCCAAACCAACAAATACCTTTGTTTATTCTGTGTTGGTCCCCACCTTGTCTACCATCTCCACTTCTCAACATTAGTCTTTAAGAAGTCAGACCAGCTCAGAGGAGGTCCAGTGAATAGCAACAAAGATATTCAGAGAACTCGATGCTAGATGGAAAAATTGACAAAAAATAGATATTTTCATAATTGGGAAGGCATTTAGTAGGAATTTTCAACTAAACAGTATTTACAGCGGAAAGCCACAACATGTTCCCATTTATACATTAAAGTATAATGATTTAAGCTATAGGAAGGCAACATTATGATCTCTTCAACAATGGAACCAATCTGATATGGTGTATTCTTTGTTGATGAATATGTTCAAACAAATATTGGGCAGTTATTTGTTAGGTTTGCTTTGATTTTTGATTTCTGATTTGAGCAGGACAAGAGATTTAAATGGCCATTAAGTTATTTTATTTGATGAAGACATGGCAGCCAATGATTGCAAGTGAAGTTGGATTTGGTCACAGGTACAAAGTTTGACTAAATTATAGTAGTGCATAAGTATAGTATTCTTCCATATGTAAAAATAAAAAGATTAATGTTACAGAATGAGATCTAGTTTGCTGGACAAAATAGTTAGGACCATGTATAAAAAAGCTAGAATGCATTATTAGCACATAAATAGATTTCATCTCACTTACAAGACTTGGACAGTAATGTCATTAAATCAATATAATATTTTATACAACTGTGTCCTTTTTCTGCAGTACCATCTATAATCCTGACAGTCTCAATCTTTTATTTCATCTCTTTCTGGCCTTCTAAGTAATGTTGCCTATTATCTTCCTGTGCTTGTTCTGAGATAATGATAGAAATATCACACACACACATCCCCAAACATCAGCACTCTTGATGGAATGAAAGGCTTTGTTACTTGTTGGCTGCTTGTTTTAAAAACACTGTCCAGTGCAATATTGTGCCTATAACTTTTGAAAAGCACACAGAGTTAAAAAATAATCAAGGTGTCTAAATAAGGACTTGTTAGAATTCAAGTTTATCAATAAAGAATTTTCTATTCCTACATGTAAAAAGATAAAGGTAAAGGTTCCCCTCATACATATGTGCTAATCATTCCCGACTCTAGGGGGCAGTGCTCATCCCTGTTTCAGAGCCGAAGAATCAGCATTGTCTGAAGACATCGCCATGGTCATGTGGCTGGCATGACTAAATGCCAAAGGCCCGTGGAAGTTGTTACCTTCCCACCAAAGGTGGTCCTTATTTTTCTACTGGCATTTTTTATGTGCTTTCAAACTGCTAGGTTGGCAGAAGCTGGGACAAGTAACGGGAGCTCACCCCATTATGCAGCACTAGGCATTCGAACTCCTGAACTGCCAACCTTTCAATCGACAAGCTCGGGGTCTTAGCCATTGAACCACCACATCCCTACATGTACAAATCTCTTTTTTGCTGCTGCTGCTGTTGTCCTGGCCTCATTTACTACATATAAAATTATCAAGGATTAACATTAATATTCTGAGTAAATGGAATACAGTTTTTGTGCAGTTAATAATTGAAAACATGCTGTCTGGCCAGAGAGCTTCAAAAGCCATCAGGCCCAGCTTTTCTGTTCCAAAGTAAATTTGAAGCTCATAAAAAGGGCATATTTGTGCTGCATCTGCATTCCAAATTCCATTTATTTATATTTATTATGGTTAATAAAACTAATAAATTCATCCCCCAAGAATCTTTTAATCCTTTTTTCAATGCCATTTAAACTCATGGATTGTACTGTGATCAAAAGGGCTGATGTGATAAGAAAGTTAAAATGAACCAAAAATCCAGCCTATATAGCCTTTTGATATTGTCTACCAAATTTGTGTATGCATGAAGAGGATGATTTCATGAATTCTCCTACCGATGAAAATAATAGACGCCATGGTGGCACAGTGGTTAGAATGCAGTATTGCACACTAAGTCTGCCCATGGCCAGGGGTTCGATCCTTACCAGCTCAAGGTTGACTCAGCCTTCCATCCTTCTGAGGTTGGTAAAATGAGGACCCAGATTGTTGGGGGAATTTGTAAACCTCTCAGAGTGCAATAAAGCACTATGGTGTAGTGTATAAGTCTAAGTGCTGTATTTCTAAATGGGTTCTTAAGGACATAATTCCTTCTTAATTATGGAGCCATTACTTAAAAATCCTTGCTCAATTGAAACATGGGAAGTCAGGGAAAATAGACTGCTGGAAAAATATTATGAAGTGGATATTTACAGGAATAAGGTAAAGGTTGACCACAGAGAATCAACCACAGCAGGAAGAGAGTAACATATGTCAAAGGTAAAATGGAGGCATATGATACACAATAACAAACAGCTCCCTTTTCTCATTAAAACATTCTTATAAGAAGTCTTTTCAGCTCTTCAAATTAATTTGTTTATATTTTTGTTCTCATCATATAGAAGCATATCTCCTCTCCAAGTTAAGAGTGAGGTTAAGAACCATCCTTTTTCTATTGAGACATTCTATAGATGATTGTATCCAGAAAATTCGAAAGTATTCCTCTTCATGGTACTTTAGACATAAAAACTCTTGATCCTAAACAATAGAACCTATTCAAACTCTAATGTACATCCTATGAAATTTCCAAAAGATTTTAGCAACACTCCAGAGCTGCTCATATTATTCAGAGACATAATGGACTTTGTCTACTCTTCTAGTGTTTCTCAATAATGAGGGGGAAAATGAAATTCTCTCCAAGCACACTTCTAGGAGAAATCCTCTTTGAAGAGAGAACATTAGATACCTTTTCTACTTATATTGAAAAATAAGGTAGAAGAACCTCACAATCAAAGTAACTAGACTTCATTCCTAGCAGTGGTTGCTGTAGTGCTGTTACTAGCCCCACATTACCCATGCGTGTGGTAGTGTGAATGGAGTCTTTGTGTGAACCTACAAGGAGTTTTTGCAGAAAAGTTGTTTCCATTGGTCCAGCACCTAACATTCATGTAAGACTTCTTGCCCAAGCCATTTTATTTCACTGGCAAAATGACCAAGAGCACTCTATTGGTATATCAACGAATAGATAACATTGGCTAAATGCCACAAATAGCTATCTTTTTTTTTTTTTGCATGTAAAATATGTGCTGTCCATTTTTACTTGAAAATGTATTTCAAACAGATGTCTTTCTTCATTTTGAACATAGAAAATAATATATTGTAGTCATCATCATCATCATTATCATCATCATCATCATCATAACCAACTTCACCGTTAGGTATTAGTAGACATTGACATCTTCCCCAATCCATAAAGGCTTAAATATTCTTTATTCCAGAACTAAGAGGTAAAGGAGACTTTCTTCAAGGAAAACCTGTAGTGACATTCACTGTAATCCTATTCATAATACCACTACAAAGCCATACTGTACTCAAAATCGAGGAAAGGGTAATTGTACACATGTGAGACATAAAGGAACGAGAAAAAGAAAACTTCAGTCACTAAAAATAAACCATATAATATACATGTCTGTCTGTCTGTCTGTCTGTCTGTCTGTCTGTCTGTCTGTCTATCTATCTATCTATCTATCTATCAATCTATCTATCTATCTATCTATCTATCATCTATTACCTAGCAAGTATATTAATAAAGTGGCCCATCATAATATCTGTACAACATCAAAGAATACTGTTATTTTTTGCTACAAATGATTATCAATTAAAAATGCTCCAAGATAATAAAGCAGCATACACACACACTATAAATAGATATGGTAATAATATGAATCTTTGTTTGAGAATGAAAGTTTTTATTCAAGTTTTCAAAATCTCTGATAAAACAGCTGATGAGAGTAGAGCTGTTCAAGTTGTTCAAATAAGTTATACAAGTCCAGCCCTGTACACACTTACCTGGGAGCAAGGCCAACAAGAACCAATAAATGTTCTGAATGGACAAACACAAGAATACTACTATATATTTCATATCTATTGCAAAATAATCACTATCTGTTCAGATTCACCCAACTCTTCTGCTGCAACTTATATTCAGTACAAAGGGAGATCTGTTTCAAATAAACTAAACTATCCAAATTCCATTTACTATGGTATAAACAATATTTTAGGGAAGATTGCCATAAAATAAGTATACTATATGTAGCAGACTGTCCATAGCATAACAAAAACAAACAAACCTTGAGCTAACATAATTAACCTCTTAATGATGAATTAGCTGATCAAAAAGAACTGCAAAATCAGTTTCTGGAATAATATCAAATGCTACAGTTGCAGTGAAATATTTAGCAGAAGAAAATCCTAATGCTTTACAACTAAGAAGTCAGTATGTTTAGGACCCCAATTGGAAGGGAAATCTCTTTGGGATTCATTTGTAAATTAAACATAAGTATATCAAAAGGACACTTAACCCACATCACATTGGAATGGCTTCTCTCCTGTGTGTGTCCTCATGTGTTCGTCCAGGCCGCGTTTCTGACTGAAAGCCTTGTTGCACTCAGAGCACTGGTAAGGCTTTTCCTGTAAGGAACAGGAACAAGAGATGGAGTGGAAGTGAACCAATGCAGAACACAAGCTGTTAACAGAGCAGAATTTCACACAGGGTCATGCCTCTTTATATCTCAGCTCCAAGAGACATATGTCAGAACAAAGCTAGTTAAAATAATTCTTGAAAGATGAACTGAAAGTGGGTGGGAAAATTGTGGGCTGGCATCTTCCGCTTTAATATAGAGGTATTATTTTTCCCAGCCTTTTAGAAACAGTGTTTTGAGGGGAAGGATCTATGTCTGTTTTTCATAACCCCTGCTACAAACAACTAAATAACATGACATCTTAGGAAGCTTGATTTACAACATATTACAGAGACATTTTGATCAAAGCCATTTTTAATCTGCTTAACCATAAGACTAAGAATCACAAATACCTTCCTCAAATACATATTTAAAAGGCAAATATCAGTGCTTGCACAGTGAAAAGGAATTGTGAAAAGTCTTTCAGACTGCAGATATCCTTATGGAAATATTAATTGAAATATCATGGAGAAAAATCACTCCATGATGTCTAACGCTGGTTTAAATTCATCAAGTACACAATAAAAAGAACTATTAGTACACAGAGCATTAAAATTACCCCCTGTGATCTCCAATGAGTCTTGCGAGTGGAACTCCTTTGCATGGTCAGCCTTCCTGTGAAATCCACTTTTGTGTGTTTAAAAAAAAAATTTTTTTAAAGGAACAAACATAACAGGGCTCTTAATCAGAAAATTTGTGGCTCTTGACTTTTAAATATTTACGTCAGTGAGTTCTTTTGTGTGTGACTATGAATTGAAAAAATATTCCATGTCAGCCTCCCGTAATTTTTACAGAAGTATATATCTCAGCATATGAAAAAAGAAGAATTCACAACACACCCTTAATTTGTTTTACATTGTACTTTATAAAAACCACATTCTTTATAAACCCTCTGAAAATCCATTTTACTATATGCATGTAATGTTCAGTGGAAAGTTGAAAATAAACCAAAATAGTTTCTTATCGGAAAATGAATAAATATAAATATTGTATAGAAAAATCATATCTATGTAATTGCTGATCATCACAAATATTTAATTTAGGGTTCCTGTGCTGTCATTCAAAGATGGTGTTAGGTTTCTTCTCAATAATGATTTACCAGGTCAAAAGAAACAGCATTTGTAGGAGAAAGTCCTTGAATAAAATAATGACTGCAGAGTGCATTATAAGTAGCTTACTCTTGTAAATATGGGCATGATGGCTCAGCGGTTAAAGACGTTGAGCTCGTCAGCTGGAAAAATGACAGCCTGGGTTCGACATCTGAGCCCTCCACAAAGAGTGTTCCTTCCCAACTCCTGCCCACCTAGTAGTCTCAAGGTTTAGGTAATGGGATCTAAGAGTGATATGCAATCCTAGGGATGGTTGATTGCTTGAGAATACTTTCTGCACCTCTTCTTAACTTTTAAATTTCTTTCAATTTCTTCTCTCTGATTTTAACTTAGCTCTAACTCTGGGTTTTTGTTTTTTTTGTAAACCTCCCAGGGTCACTACAATGTATAAATTTAATAAATATATTGACAAGGACACCCATCCATAATAACCTATTTGTATGACTTTGCATTCAATAAATGAAGTTATTATTTTCTTGGAAAATGAAAATTACTTCTCTATTTTGTACCATAAACAAGTTGTAATTTACAAGCCCAGGAGCCCTTCAATGGCTGTGAAATCTTTTTCCTTAATTTTCCAAATGACTGTTGATAATAAATCATTTCCTTCCTTGAATTACTTTAATTTTTGTCATATTTATTTTAATTCCTTCAATATCTTGCCCATCAAAATGGCATTAGCTATATTCTCAAGCTGTTCCTATAGCTTATATTTATCTTTTGTGTATATTTACTATAGCGGAGAACACATAACAACCTTTTTATACTACAAATGTTCATTTTCCTGACAGCATCCCCTACTAATCATAGAAGTAGCACTTTATTTTTATTTCCCTGCTTTTGTTTTTCTTCAGTGGAATGGTTTAAGAAAAGTCAAGTCTGAAAGTAAAACTTATTTCTCTGTTCTTACTTTGAGAAAGTTACAATTTCTATTTTGCATTGTGTATAATCTTCTCAAGGAATCATTACAAATTTAAATCTTCATGGGTTTACATGTAAGTATCCCACATCAAAAGTGTCCCTGTATGGAGAAAATATAGTTGACATGCTTATGACAAATGAACTGTTCCTGAAGGAAGAGGAAAAGCTGGATAAAGCAGCAGGCAGATCTGACTTTGAAGAATTACGCTCTAGAATCAGAACATACCCCACTGCTCCTATTTATGCATTTTTAGGTTTTTGCCCTGAACTAGATCTTGACTGCTAATCCTCATAGAATATTAATGCTATTGGACTGAAAGCAGAAGGCAGAGAAATAGACAAGCATCAAGTTATGTGGTAAGGTGCTTTGCAGAGCCAGTCGGCTTAGATAGTATTGGACTGAAACAGATTAGCATCTGCAATCGGTGCTAAGAGCTTTCAGCTATGAAGTTCCACCTGAGTACTCTCAGCACTGAAACAATTACTCTGATGCACAACATACAGCTTCTATGATCTCATGCCACATTATGGTAGTCTGAGGATAAACCTCAATCCAACATACTTTGCAGGAAAAAGGTCCCAGGTTTAAATCCCTAGAATTTCTAAAATATTAGGATTGAAATAATTTTATTTTTTGAAACCTAAAAATCTACTGCCAGTCAGTATATATACTTAGCTAGATAAATCATATTGGATTTGCTATAAGGGCTGCATTCTATTTCTATTTACCATCAAATGGGAAGAAGTAACTATATCACATATGACTTTCTTTACAATATGAGGATTATATTTATCAGGTCACTGTTTTTCCCATTGTCCATTAAAAAGTGTGCTATCAAAATGTTCAAGATATCCCTAAATTCTTCCTTGAACTTTAACATTTAGTGGCAATAAAAGATCCAGAAAAAATCCTGGTAACAGTTTTAATTTTAGTTGAGAAGACCGAAAGTCTAATGATTACTTTAGTAGATGAGGAAAAAAATATTATAACCAACTGAACTTTTAATTGGTAAAATTAGACCTCAAAATATATAACTGACTTCAACCCACAGTATTACTAAAAACAGTGACCATAATCTATCTTTAAATCAGAAGATATTGTAAGATGTTCTCTTTCTTGTCCATAGATTACTATTTAGCTATTAAACTAATGCACTCTGGATGACATATTTAATCTAATATCATTGTCCACTGGTTGTGGGTGGTCTGATCATGTTGATTTCTTCTGTCCAGCAGGCAAAACTTATTGTAAACGCAACAGTTTGTTCATTAAAAAACAAAATTCATGTTCTTCACAATTTTGTCAATGGATTTATTATGTGATAAATCAGCGTGTGCAGGGCTACTTCTTGATGCTATTGGAATAGCATCACGTAGAAGCTCAATTGCATCCTGTGTTTTATCTTGCTTTGTTTTCTGGAGGATGTGGCTTTCCTTTTTCAAGCTGCTGCCCCAATTTTCAGTTGAGATCCAAATTCAATGTAGAAATGCATGGCAAATGGTGCAAACAGGCACTATCCACCATCAAATTTCCTAGTATTATTGGCATTACGCATAGTAGAAAACATTGAATCTTGTGTGTAATGGTGAAGTATATTGCATGGTATATGAGATAGGGGAGTATGTGCACCTGTGAATGGTTGTATGAGCATTTGAATACGTATATAGTATATTGTGTAGGATACCCAGCCAAATTGTTACTCATTTACAGTTTTGCGTATTGAGGTGAATTTGATGGCCTAAATTAATACTTCTTGATGGTTTGTTTCATTTAACTTTCCTCATTTAAAAGGGTGTAGCAGCAGATAGAAATCAGTTTTCAATACTGTTACCGTGTCAGAAAAAGGCCTAAACAATTTAAACAGTTCCTATATTTAATCTGGGTAATATTAATTATTATAGCAGTTCTTGTAACTGAATTCAGCAGATGTTTTCCAGTCATTATTGTTTGCGCAGACTGTTTCAAGGAAAAATGAATCTCCCATTAACAGGGATGCATGGCTAGCATACAAGCATTTATATAGCATAAGCAGAATGCGTTAAAGCCAGAAATTTCTGAGATAATATTCAAACTTAAAATAGATAGATTTGAAAGGATGACAACTGTTCAAAGGATTTATAATCAAATTATACTGCTATCAGGAATTGAATTTATACAGCTATGATTTTTTTAAAAAAAACTTGTTCCTTTTTAAAAAGGACTCCCATGAATCAACTGCTTGACATGCCACAGAAACCTCCCATCACCAGTCAAGAGTACCACCTCCATCAGCACATTCAGATATCCTGCAGACTATAGTAGCACAAGGCAAACTCCCCTTCTGAACTGCTGCACTGAGGAAGCCTTGTAGAGGCACATGGTGAAACATCTGCATAAAACATAGGTATTAGTGCTAGGTATTAAGCTCTCAAAACCTAGAAAATGCAACAGTAAGTTATTACTGGAGCTCTGGTGGCTCAACAGACTGGAAGTCTGTTATTAACATCTGCTGCTTGCAATTACTGCAAGTTCGAGTCCC
>JANHZT010002431.1:31520-41971 GCA_032468215.1 Stegonotus admiraltiensis
TGGATGGGTTGAGCCTGAGCCTGTTCCTCCCCATCCAGATCCGCACGGCCTCCAGGCACTGGGACATCACATCAAGGACATCTGAATGAAAGAATAACTATGCTATTTTTTAAAAAAAATACTTTAAATAAGTACAAATTTAGGGTTCTTTTTCTGGTGCTACTGAGTTGAAGGTATATAACTCCTAACACGTACTCCATTCAGATTTTGAACTAAAAAACAAATTGCTCTTCTGATTTAATGTTATAAAGCATTTAATTCACTCAGCAGTGACAGATGAGGCATACAGAAAATGGGGGGCCATGGTAGTGTAGTACTGCATTCTATCCAGTATTGAACTACTGCCAGTAGTTCTATCCCAACCAGCTGAAGGTTGACTCAGCCTTAAATGCTTCTAGCATTTAAAGTAGGTGGGTAAAATGAGGACCCAGTTTGTTGGGAGCAATAAGCTGACGCTGAAAACTGTTCAGAGAGGGTAATAAAGCATTATGAAGTAGTATATAAGTTTAAGTGCTATTGCTATTTTGTAAAAGGGCTTTCTTCTCAGACGTTTTGCTTTATTTTTTTTCAAGATAGCTTGACACAAGTACAATCAAATTAAGACTAATGTGGACACATAGAATAAGACAAAGCAATATAAAATACAATTAGGCGATAAAGTTAAGAGCCTACACCAAGGTTAGCAAAGGAAAGATTTTCTATTAAATCCCTAAATGAATTAGATTACCAGTTTCGTGTTGGTTCTAATTAGCACTTTAATTTCGATTGAGTTACTTTGGAGTATACACTATCTAGGTGGGATACGGTGGCTCAGTGACTAAGACACTGAGCTTGTTGATCGAAAGGTTCACAGTTCAGCAGTTCGAATCCCTAGTGCTGCGTAACAGAGTGAGCTCCCATTACTTGTCCCAGCTTCTGCCAACCTAGCAGTTTGAAAGCACATAAAAAATGTAAGTAGAAAAATAGGGACCACCTTTGGTGGAAAGGTAACAGCGTTCTGTGAGCCTTTGGCGTTTAGTCATGCTGGCCACATGAGACATCTGTGGACAGCCCTGGCTCTTTGGCTTTGAAACGGAGATGAGCACCGCCCACTAGAGTCGGGAACGACTAGCACATATGTGCAAGGGGAACCTTTATACGCAATCTATTGGTAACCCCTCGCCAAAGACTCTGTCCAGAATTCTGCTACAGCAGAAAGTTCCAGCACAATTCTGAAAAGAGATACAGCTACTTTACAGAGATACTGACTATTTCTATGTAAGCATGCTTTCCTTCATTTTCTTCACATTCAAAGTGCTAGAGGAGCCTATTCTATCTCTCACTTGAGGGGGTGAGGATCTTGTTAGCTTGTTAAATCTTCTGCAGTGGTATTCTTCTGGAATATTTGACAATGTTTCAGCAGTTTATCAAATTTCCCATTTATGTGTCCATTGCTCCTTCTTTTCCCCCTCCTTCTCTGTCAATAGACTTTGACCTATCATCTTGGGCTTTATTATCTAGAGACTGAAATACCAAAAAGTGACATGGCTTGAAGCTGACATGTTTTGTTTTAAGTATTTTTTTTTGCATATTCATTTTCTTTAGTATTTCCCTTTTCTAGGAGGATTGCTTAAAACTCAAATGTTCAGGTTTTGTGTCAAACATCTTTCTGAGGAAGGTGGCATTAAAACCATTTTACTATATAATTTACATACAGTATATTTGTTACATCAGTTACTTATGGACCTAGACATAACTATACTGTAAACATGAAACAATTGCCAAATGGAGCTTCTCAGAAACATTTTAATACTTTGGGAATAGGGCCACTTGAAAAGACAAACACGATGGTGGAGGGAGGGCAAACAGCAATATTCTTGCCAAATGAATTGTTTCTTTCTTTCCTCCCACTGACTTAGCCCATTAGCTCTAAATGTAAAGGTTTCGGCAAGCATTTTAACAAGGTCTGCAAGTTGTTCCAAATGCTCTGATTTATTAATTCCACATCTGTTTGAAACGTGACACTATCTGTCATGACCCCCAATGCCACTAAACCATGCTGTCATCCTTTGGACACTGCAGGAGCTATTTGGACTCAAACATTTAATTAATCCAGTTGACATTTTTATGTTGTTTGGTTTTTGCACTTCAAGAAAAATGTTTAGAAAGGTTTGGAATCAATGGAGTGCTGACAGCCTAATTCTGAGACCTTCCCCATTCTTTTATTCTTTGTTGATAGATAAGAGCCTTGTTTTAAACAACTGACTTAGGCTGTTTTTAGCTATTAAAGAATGTGCTCTGGATCGCAAGCTATTTTTCTGTTTATTAAAGGAAGGACACTTCATACCATTCCAAACTCTACTTTTTGTCTCTCTGAATCAATCTTATACAATTGGAAATAAGCTTTTCCATTTTCCAGAAGCAAATTTCCATAGGCTTGAAGAAAAGCAAGGAAATCCCATCCCACTGATTTTATTTTACTCACCGAAGGGAAGTTTGTACCTACACCAATATAGTTGTGCAGTTAAGAGACAGTGCTGGTAGCTAATTATAAAGTAAGACGTGCTTTACATTATGAAACAGAAAGCTTCAACTATTAAAGTAGGTGGTTTTAATTAAATGTAAGTTATTTTGTCTGAGCAAAAAAAAACCCTTAATTTTAATTGATGTATGGCTTGCATTTCAAGATTGCTATCTGATATTCTTGTATACTTTCCAGAATTGTAAGATTTGGGCAATTCAGAATTTACATCCTAGAGTTAATTAATTAATTATATGGTGGGTGCATATGTGTTTGTGTGTTTTTATATATTTGTTGAGTCATAATTATTTTTATTTTTAATCAACTTTGTTATTTTTTTAAAAAAGTATGAAATATAAAAAGGGCAAATTTGGTGGGGAAGGCATCAAAAATGGGGGGGAACATATGCATAAAAATATAGTATACATGTTGTAGTACTTATGCACTATGTTTAAAGGGCGCAGAAATAGCCATATTTGAAGCATTTTAATGAATTAGCTTGATAAGACCAAGAGACTCCATAGGACCGTTTCACCTTTGACAATAAACAGAGTTCTTTCCTCCTCCATGAATACAATTGCTACAGTTTTGTGACAATATGTTCAAGCCACTGATGCTACAAATACTGCTTCTGCATGGCATTGATCCTTCAGATTAGTACAATGTTAATCAGCGATGAATTTGTTGATGGCTATTTGTACCCAAAATATTCCTTTTAAGCAAAAGTTTGTTATTAAATTGACAAATTGTGCTACAGTAGATCACAATTAGAGATATTTTCAAAATAGCCACCACACCCTTAAGTTATAGTTAGGTAAAATAAGATAGCTGTCCTAGATAAAAATATTGAGAAAGAAGATATCAGATTCCAAGGTATTGTTAGCCTACAGAAGTGTACCCTGTATACATGTATATCCATGCTACTTTCTTCTCAGATGGGATAGAAAATTCTGTCACTAGTGAAGGGTTAGTTAGCAAATTTTTATGGCTAGAGCTTATATAGTTTATGAAGCTTACAGTAAAAAGCTTTTTCCAAGTTAAAGTATGTAATATTCCAATTGTTTCAAGCATATTGGATAAAAGGATAGGATTGCTTTAAAAGATTGCTTTAAGTTTATTTTCGTTTTAACAACTTTTAAAGTTAATTCTCACCTGTTAAACATTTCTGCATCTTAGAATATGGCTTTACAACCAGATTGTGGATTTGAATATTTGTCCATACTTTGAAAAATGTATGTATGTAGACATTAATTTCAATAGATTAGCTTTCCAAGTCAACATTTTGGATAATAACTTTAACCTCATTTCCAATATTAACGCCAAGATGGACCAAAGTGTTTTGCAAGCCTTCTAATCTTTTAAAATTAAAATGTGTTTGTTGTTTCATTTCCTCTGATATGATCCATGTTATAATTTTGATATATAATTAAATAATAGAGAAAGTTAAATATATTTTCCATAAGGAACTGTTAAACCTGGTCTGATATTGCTTCATTTCATCCTGCCCAATGAATATAATTGCTGAAAGAAAAGAGCTACATAATAAAAATCCTCAAATGTCCTAAATCAAATTAAGGCAAAAAGAAAATCCTTGTTACTCTAGCACTACAAAAAGCCAACAATGCCAACTGGAGTTTGCAAAATTCACCTTATTTGCAAAATCAAGATAATTTTATTGGGCATGAGGTCATGAGAGGTGAGACTGACAAGAAGCCATCTGGATTGCACATTCAATGCTTCCTGCCAGATGATCAATGCAGCAGTTCACAAAAGAAGTAGTAAGAGGGTTTTTCTAAGCAGAGATAGTGTGATCGATGACAACAGTGACTGGCAATCACAACAGGCAGGATGAGTAAAGGAAAAGCAAATAACATTGTAAACTATGAAGATACATTCAAAGAGATTAGAAAAGTCAATTAAACTAATGGAGCTTCTGTGAAATCATGAAGAAATCATGAAGAAATTTGCTAAATAACATAGTATATTTTTAAGAGAGAGAGAAGAAAAATAACAAATGAACAAGTTTATCCTCTCCAATTTAGACAACAGCTATTTTCATAGTTAAGTTTGAAAAAAGCATAAAATTGTAATGTAAACAAAGGATTATAATCTATTACTGTACTTTGTGTTGTGTGCATTTTAATTATACTATTGCTTAGGCCAGCTATCTAATAATTTCCTACATTGTTTATCCTAGAAATAACAAGAGTACAAGTGATGTGGAATACAAAAAATGAGACCAAACATTTGCTATTATAAAACAGGTCAGTGGAATAACATTCAGGTAAGGAATTGGTTTCCATTATGCAAACAGTAATTATAAATGATCAGTGGAAAATATAATAATATTAAATTAAGACAATATTTACAAGCCCAATATAAATAATCTAAATCATTTCCAGCTAACTAATGAGTCTTAAATGAATTTTTGGCTTAGAACACAGGTTTAGAAAGTGTAGGTATTAGAGCTGAAGAATTTGCAGACTATTGGTGCTTAGATACATTAAAAAGAGGCATCAAGTGTGTGGTGTAATAAGCGATATAATAAAATCAACTGTAAGGCAAACATTGTCCAGTTCAAGACTCGCTGTTTACTATGGTGTAAATCATACCGCTTTGTTGAGAAAGACTTTAAAGAAATAAAGAGCAACGAAACTTGATGGAGCTAGGAATACACTTGGGACCCCAATCAAATGCATATTTATTTAAAAATCAAATATTTATTTTCATACGACCTGTTTAGATTAAGAGCCAAAGTTGTATTTTGGGATATAATATAAAACACTGTATGGTTGCTCAAAAGTATTAACAAAAGCATATTTCTATGTTGGTTTGTGCCCTTGTATATTTGAAGGACAGAAGTCAGTTGCACACATAAAGCATTAGAATATTTGATCCATATGAAGTGTGAGTTCATTTTATAGTTCCTCCCAATCATCAACCTATTAGGTGTTGTTAGTCATTGATCTAAAGAAGACACTGGTAATAAAGCAAGATTTTTTTTTGACAATATGAATCTCTCCTACCACTAGTAGCAAACTAGCAGGAGGCTGACAGTTTCCTGAAACTTTACAGATACTTTTGAAGATTTAACTGTCATGGAGTGATAAATTAGACAATGATAAATAACCCAAATAGGTTAGGAATGCAGAAGTCATAAAGTGCTCTGGCTTGTTATAACGACAGCATTTTTATAGACTACATATATTCCTCAAAAAAAAATAGAGGAAATATTACCTTTGGGTTTTTACTAAAGTAATAAGATTATAAAAATCTATTTTACAGCATATAAAATTGTACTGTGACTAACTGAACTCAATAATTCAACATTTTAATATCTACTAATTTCTACAGTTTTATAATATTAGCGGAAAAAGGGTGCTATGGAATGAAATAATTTTATCTTAAAC
The DNA here is from genome assembly GCA_032468215.1 of Stegonotus admiraltiensis. NCBI lineage: Eukaryota > Metazoa > Chordata > Lepidosauria > Squamata > Colubridae > Stegonotus > Stegonotus admiraltiensis. Next base: position 37,431 of record JANHZT010002431.1, read on the forward strand.
ATAGGCAAAACTTCATATTTGTGCATGAATGACAGATATGAAAGACATGCATCAATAACACAAAAGTACAAACCTTGAATATAGTCTGATACAAAGTAAGGGATTGGCTCAGTTCACGCTAGAAAAAGGGATACTAAGGATTCAGCATGCTGTACCTGTGTGACTTCGAATATGCACTCTCAGGGTTCCATTACTTGCAAACTTCTGCCCACAGTATGGACAAATCTTCTCTTTTTCACCTGTGTGAGTCTATAAAGGAGAAATATAAATATTTAATTTGTTTACAAAAGGAAGCAAAATTAATTCTTCATTTTTCAATTTTATTCTTCAAAGTTTTTTTAATCGTTCATCTATGTCACATGGTACACTACGATATTAAAATTTAATTTTAAAAGGTTTAAAAATTTAATAAGTTGCACCTTGCAACAACAATATAAAAATTCCTAAACCAATTTGACTTTTCCTTGAAAAGTAAACCGTATTATCTAGTTGGCCAATCAAACGAGGCTTTTATTGTACATTTTGGTTCATAAAAATTAAATTAATGCTTACTGGGATGTTAAAATGTTTGTAGCATTTAAACATGAGCCTTTACTTTGATAACTATGAATATTTCCTTGACATATTTTTCAACTTCTGAAACACTCTTTATTACTATGTGATAACCATATATTCTATAAACTAGCAGCACTAGGGCTTCTATTTGGATGTATTCTTAAATCAATTTGAATTGGAAAACATATTTGTTCTAAATTTTTTCACGTGGTTTGTATTATGTCTTTCTTATATTCTTTTCAAACACATAATAACAAAATTAAAAAGGTGTACTTTTGAAAAATAAGTTAGAACCAAGCATAAGCAAAACATAAAGAAGGATCAATTCATAGTTGCATTTGAAGTAGTCTATAACTGAACTATGTATTAAATCCCATTCTGATCAAGTGCATTTAGCAAGTTTCATTCAAAAAATAACATTCAAACAGCCTTTGCCAGATCTCTAGTGTAGCTGCTGCAACTCCATAACAAATATCCAGTGGATGCTGACACACATATACATAGATTATTTCCACATGACTGGGCCATATTAAAAGGGAAATGTGCCAACTCACGTGATCAGCAAAAGGAGTTGGTGTGCAAACCAAGTTGTTTGACAAAATAATAAAGGTTGCAAAAAGGTCCAAATACAAGTAACTGGAGTTAAATCAGATACAGCAAAGGAATTTGATTTGAAAGTGGTAGATTCAATGAAGGAGACAGAAAGAGATACGGATGTTACAGACTTAGAATTGACTGAGAAGATTACGATACCTTCCTGAAGTTCAGGCTTGCATTCCTTTACAACCACAAAAAACTTACTGAATGATAAGTAATGGTTTTCCCTAAGAAGATTGAAAGAGATTGGGGAATGGATTTATCATCCTCAACTCAAAAACAACTTAAGTGGACCTTTTGGGGAATACAGATTAACTTTGGAGAATGGATCTATTATATTTAATCAGACAACAATTGATAATACATGTTATTAAGAAACACTTGTGGATATTTGATCCAGGATGAATCACAGTTAACTGTTGGGATGATTTGGGATAGATAACTTTCTACAAGTTGACTATAATAATAGTTTGTTAACAGAGGGCTTTCATACTCTACTCTTGCCTTTTTGTTTGTTTGTTGTTTTATATGTTAACTATTTTGCCATTAATATAATAGATAGATGACAGATTAATAATTTGTAAACAGAATTAGAAGTTTGAAATTTTTTCAGGCCTGTTTTGCAAGGGATTAGAAACTAATATTTTGTAATATATTTATCAGTACTCAGCTAGGGAGGATAATATGTGTTATGAGTTGTGTCTTTTTTTAATGCACTTTTAAAAATTTTGTTTTGTTTTGTTTTGTTTCTAGTTTGTTTCTATCAATTTTTTCTTACAGGATCCAATTCGGGACTAGAGATTTTGTCTTTCAAGCTTTTAGACTCGTGCTGGAGTCCATCTTCAGGGAATTCTCTCTAGCAGATTGTGTGCTGTTCGTGCATGATATCTATAGTGCCTATTGTATGTGGATCTGCAAGTGGACATACAAGGACAAATTATGCATTGTAAAGATTGCTTGGAGTTAGGAGATACTTCCAATGTAATCTACTGAATCCCCTGCATGAATTGCCCCATGACTATGTAGGATAGACCGGGAGGAAGCTAACCACCAGACTGCAAGAACAAAAGCAAGCGATCAGGCGAGGAGTCCCAAACTCATTGTGCAATGAACAAGGAAACACATTCAATTTTGCAGCCCCTAAGATTGTTGAATGAGCAAGCACAAAACAGCCAGAGAAGTGATTGAAGCCTGGGACTGACTTACTTTTTTATGGCTCTTTAAAACAGATGGTGTTACAAAGGCTTTGTCACACAGATCACATTTATATTTCTTATGGCCATCATGAACAACTTGTATGTGAACATTCAAAGTATCCTTCCGTTTGAATGTAGCATCACAGTGATCACACTTAAATGTTCTTTCACCTAAGACAAAAAAATGTTAATACTATCTATTGGATATTATAAATAAATCAATAAATTCTGCTCACTCAATTCTTTGGCTGAAAGAAGCCACTGTCTTATTTCTTGGTTAAATAGAAGTTTGAATGTATTTATTGAAACATATTTTTTCCCAATCACACTAGGCCACATAGTAATGGTAAACCTAAAGACATAAAAGCTGGTGATTATTATGAAACATGGGTTCTTGTGTTCCATTGCAGCTACAGTACTGCTAAAAATTATTACTGAAGACTTCTTGCTCTATGAACCAATGTGACTGCCTTGTGTTGTTGAGGGAATATTTTTTTTATTGCCGCAAGCTGATTTTTGAACTTGAGCTTATGCATTTGCTTTTGACTATAATTATGACTATAATTCCAGGCTCAGTTACAATGGTAAGTTAAGGACTATCTGTCCTTAACTTATAATATCTTGGAACTAGACAAACAGCTACCAAGTAACTATTATCACAGAACCTTACTGCATGTAATGAATTTTATAGTAGAGAAATATAATCAGATATTTGCCAATAAAAAGTTATACTTTATATATAAAATCAAAATTGAATGTGATAAAATGATTTTACCATATTATGCAGTATTTTCATCATAAACATTTTCTTTGCAACAAAATTTTTGTGTCTGTGCATCACCATTCATTATATGAATCCCAGTTATTTACAAACTTATGTGAGTAACTGCCAATAATTTATAGTAAAGAAAAAACACAATTCATTTCTTGAAAAGTTCTACATAATTGGTCAAAACAGGTATTTTTTACCTCAACAACTTATTTTCAAGTCAACAACCTACCAACATGTTTATTAAGAGAAATTATAAAGGAACAAACCTTATCATTCTAGGTTAAATAGCATTCCAAAGAGCTTACTATTCAGGTTAGATAATTTTGAGCACTAAAAAAATCAATAATTTCTGAAACTTGCCCTATTTTATTTGTTTAACTAGATTTATGACACCCATCTCACTGATGACTGACTGGGAAGGTTATAGCATCATTAAAAAAGCAATATAAAATAATAAGAACATTAAACATTAAAAACCTTGAATATTATATTTGTTGCAAGCCTCCTGAAAATAATTATATCTATTGTCTACATTATATTCATCTATTAAAGATCATTTTTCTACTTAACCAAATAGATGCAATTAATCCTTAATTTACAGATTAAATGCAGATTTCATATTAATTGAATTTTACTATTTATATTTTATTTAGCATGTACATAGGTGCAATTCTGTGTGAATGTGTGTATATAAAGTCAGTATACATTTTATATAAAATTCTAATATAATAAAGATGTTTTGATAGATCAGAAAGTTAAGAATTCAATATTCTTGCAAGTACGATGTTCTGTAAACCTCTTTATCATCTATATTTCTACTCACTATTATGAATCAGAAGATGTCTTTGTAGAGAGAACGGCGTTCGGAATAGAGCTTTGCACTCCTCACACTGAAATGGTCTTTCTTCAGAATGTGTCTGTAGATAAAGAACATATATAACTATGGCTAAGTTTGCTGACTGCAGTCCAAACAGATAGTGTTTAATTCTATCAAACAAAAACAGTTCTGCATGCTTCAAACATGAAAAGTTAATAACTTGAGTAGATAAATCCAATAAATAAATATAAGCAAATTATACATCAGAGTCCATAAAAAGTCCATAAACTTCACCATAGGTTTTGTTTGGTGTTTCATAAGATGCCAAATCTCAAAGGTCTTCTAAATATTATAGATATTCACATAATGAATCACATGACTAATTTTTAGTTAATAGTTTAACCTGCCTTCTAAAATGTTGAATAATTTAGGATGAATTTCTTATCTCACAAATTAAACGTTATTTGGCACTAAAATTGGAATGTTTGGAGTAATGGATTCCCATGTGCTACCTCTAAAGTATGTGATATTTATTTATTTATTTAATTAAATTTATATACCGCCCTTCTCCAGCTGGACTCAGGGCGGTGCACAGCCAAGATAA
>JANHZT010002431.1:42071-54880 GCA_032468215.1 Stegonotus admiraltiensis
TGGGAGTTGAAGTCCACAAGTCATAAAGTTGCCAAGGTTGGAGATCCCTGATCTGGAGATTTGCTCAGACCAAAAGATACTGTTTTAGTTTTTTAAAGGTTCCATGTTTCTCCAGAAAGGAGGTGGAGGGAGGATAGGGCAGGTCTTCTGCTCAATTTTTTTTAAAGAAAGCATGTCATTGTTAATTTACAGCTAGTCAGGAATCAGCCCTAATCCTGATAGCTCATCTGCAATGAAAGGATCATAATTTCTGAGAAGAATCGTGAGATTGATTGGTTTCTCAGCCTTCTGGATTGAATCAGGAGACCAGCCAAAACAGGTACCCCATTCTTCTCAGCTGATATTTTCTGCTAATGTTTGGGAAGTGACTTGGAAACTTCTGATGCAGAAAGTGCATTGGGCTGTGTTTCCAAGTTGTCCCTCAATTACATAGGCAAACATTATGTCAACAGTGATTTTTCTGGAAGCAGTTTGTAAAAAAGCTCTGGATGCTTTTATGCAAAGTCTGCATCAATAATAGGGTTGCTGCTAAGAAAATCCAAATAATGTCTCGGTTGAAAGAGACTGAGCTACCTTCTCACCTCAACTGATGTATCCTCCAGAACAGGGCTGAGACATTTGGATGAGACTTTGCTGTGGGGAAGCTTGCACTGCTGCTGATTGTGCTGTACCTGTTCTGTGGATAAATATAAGGGTTCAGTCTCTAGGGCTGTACATCTGGCACATGCATGAGTGAAAAATTCCCCCCATTTAATAAAACACTTAGGATTTTACTTAGGTGAGTAGCTATCCTGAGTTTTGAACTCCTTAAACAACTTCTGGATTTTTATTTTTTTAAAAAAATATGCTTATTTAGTATAATGCTAAGTATGCTAAGTACAGAACATTCATTCAGTTGATTTAGAACCTCTGATTTGACTATTAGGTCAAGAAATGATTGAAACACAAACATTACCTAAGATGTAGTTTGGTGAAATGTGTGCAAGAAAACATATATTTCAAAATGGAATATATAGTCTTGGATACAAAAATTGCATACAAAACTGTTAATTTAGCATATCACCCTTCAAACAAACCAGCTTTATTCTGCTTATTTATTTATTTATTTATTTATTTATTCTGCTTAGTTGCCAATATTCCCTTTGTTCTACCATTTAACAGATTTTGATGGCCTATTTAGTTCTAAACTACTGATCTAAGCATTGTAAAAATAACAGAAGAAATTACCAGAGGCAATTTAGATTTAACATCCTTTATACTGCAGGCCACTAAAAAATAGGAATAATGTTTAAAAAGATGCTCATTCTATATATTTGCCAAAATACATATAGCTCTTTCACAGCAGAAAGAAGAGCTACACACAACCTTGATAATTACTATTCCCAGCAAAGCTGAGTTATTATGTAAGTTTCAAATCAATAAAATAAGAGCTATAGTTCCTTGGTAATAATGGTGGGGTCTGCATTTCTATGGTGGGGCTAGATTCAAAAGTTTGTGGGACAACCATTCTCTGTCTTTTAAACTAACATTCTAGGTTTTTTTTAACTTTACTAATATTCCCTTCTCTTTGTTTCACTGCATATTTCTGCACCAATGTAGCAGACCAGGATATACTATATCACAATTCCTTGCACAGGACATATTACAACAGACCAATTTAGGTATAAGATGTGCAAGAAAATTACTTTGAGAAGTTTTCAAAATTTACATCATCTAGAGAGCTACATTTCATGGCCCCTAAGCAAGTAGCCTTTTCTACAGGTTATGGAATCATCTCTCCTCCAAAGGTGAGGTCAATCTCATCACTCTTGAACTTTTGAACATCCTTCAAGACCTGGTTATGTCAGCCTGGAGATTCAGGGGCTGGTTGAACTCAAGAGATGGATCCATTATTATTTACATCCCTTCATCCATTATTTTCATTTACTGGTTTGGTTCTACTTTTATAATTTTAGATGCCCTTAATAGCAAAAGCAGGAGCACTTAGCCTTATATACCACTTAACAGTGCTTTACATCCCTCTCTAAGCAGTTTACAGAGTCAGGATATTGTCCCCAACAATTTGAGTCCTCATTTTATCTATCTTGGAAGGCTGAGTCAACCTTGGTGAGAATTGAACAGGTGAACTGCAGTCAGCAGAAGTAGCCTGCAGTACTGCATTCTAACCACTGCACCACCACCAAGAATAATTATATAAGTAATTATTGTTTTATTTATTTTATTGTTTTATTGTATTGTTGTATGCCACCCAGAATCACATTACATGAACTGGACATCTATATATATTTATTTATTTAAATAAACAAACATTTTTTCCAGAATTCTAAATGGTTCTTGTTTTTTCAGCTTGCCAGCCTTTCAAGCTTAACAAGGATCAATTATATTTTAGTATTTATAAACTCATTTTAGTCTAGATTCAGATCTGGGTTTCAGACCACTAAAACAGCCTTGATTTTTTGTTTGAAAAATGAAATGGAACATATCTCTACCAGTCCCCGACTAGCTTTTAGGTTCCCTCGTTTAACATTGAATGTTAAATATTTTGAGTTAAATAATTTATGAGTTAATTTTTAAAAAAATAGAATCATGCTGAGGTATTGAAAAAGTAAGCAGAGAATGATCCATAGCCTTATCTAGTAACAAGGTATTTTCCTTATTATCTAACATGATATACACCTCAATTCACAGCTAGACTTTTCACACGAGAAATAAACTGAGTTTGCTTGTCAAAGCTTTCACTACAAGAATAGTGTATATAGGCAATCTAAGGCATCTGGAACACATGTAGTGCAAGCTCCTTTTTGTGTGTGTGGCCTCTCTTTGTGTTAACTAAGTGCAGTGACATGATTACTACAAATCAGTGGTGCTATTTCCCACTGTTATGAGGCAGGAGACACACTAAATGTAGCATTAACCCCAAAATAGTATTAATGCACAAGACAAGACAAGTGGAAAGGAATTTCATACCTCCACCACCCAAAAAAACTGGGAACCCTCTCCTAAACATTCCTATGTGCTACAGTCTATCCATTTTTCATCACCAAAGCGATTTTCATTACTTATGACAAAATGGAAAAACAAATGTAAGACTGCCCATCCTTTCTTTAATTGAAACTTAAACCAGATTCATTTCAACCTGTGATGCCTGAGGTAGAAAGTTGAATAGAAATACTTTTTCAGCTCTGCTTGTAAATTCCATCACTTGGAACATCTAAGTAGGGTGCCTTAGTTAACATCTGCAACTGGCTTTCCTTTTGAATTTTCCTAGAGTATTGGGGTAGGCTGCTTCAGGCCCATAATCCACATATTCACTGAGACTGTGTCCATTTGACTACATAGCATGCAAGACCCAGTGCTTCCAAGGCCTGACATAGCTATTCCTTGCATCTCAGAAGGACATATTTGTCATCTGCCACATATGTTGTATAGGTTGATCTGTCTAAGAAAGAAGAGATTTATGCTGCTTATGGTAACCTTCTTTTCCCATTAATCCTATAACTGTGCTGAGTTAGATAGTACCTATCTTATTCACTATCTATGACACAGTTTAAAGTTTAAATACCTAATCATCTTCTATAATTTGTTGAATATTCCATTAGCCCTCATGGAGATGTATAAATCAAATCTATCATGTATTTTGGACAATCATCTGAGCAGATGAGAACCAAACTGGTTTTTATAATAAAATGAAGAAATGGACCTATCACATTATTTCAGCTACTATATTGCTTCTAAAGATATCTAGATGTATCCATTCCTGGTGAATACAATTATATATTGGTATCTCCATCCACCCAAACTATCATATACATGCAATATTTTTCCGAATCTCCACATTTTTACTATTACTTCTCTCCTGAATTTATAGCACATACAGAGTCCCTTGCTTACTTTCTAAAAAAGGGATCCCATTGAAGTGGGATTTCAATGCTAAGCATGTTTTTTATATGTTTATATGTTTCCTTAAACCTTTTCCTTTACCTATTCTGCCACCCAGATTCCACATAGGCATCATATTGCTAACACCCATGCCTGTTGTCTAATGTTTCATTGTACTTTCCAATCCAGAGTTCTTCAATTTTATCAATAAACTCCAAAAAGCATGTGGAATTTGTGATTGTTTAAGAAGCTAAATGCAAGTTTATTGACTCAACCCAAAGGAGATCAGTCCTGTCACCTTTGGCCTGCAGATTCAATCTATAATGAAGATGCACGCGATTTTCTCCCATTCCCTACTTTTCTCTTACACACCTGCCTCCTCTTTATAGCTGAGATGTAAATGGAAAGCTGTACATCTATAACCTATTAGATATAATAATGTTACAAACATCAATCTTAGGTGATCAGAATCTCAAGAGAGGGGATTTATCACAGCTGACAATTCAAACCTGAAAATACATTTCCACAAACTATTGCAAATCTCTAAAGATTATCTGTAAACCTTTTCAGCAGCAATGTTTGCATTCAATTTTCTTCCTATTCTGAGTCATTTGAATTGACATTTTTATCTATGTCCTCAATTTAAGATGTAAGAGTTGATTTTCTTGAAAATAAAAATAAAAATGATTGTTCAGAGTATATTTCAGTCGCTTTCCCTACAAACAAATCACTTTTAAGTTCATTTTTTTAAAAAAGGTTTTATATATTAGATTGTGATATGTATGTAAGCTAGTCATATTTCACCCGACTCGTGTATCTTGTTTAGAAAGAACAGTTACAATTGTTTCACCATGCAAGACGTATTTTGGTTATTATTACTTTCATATGATTTATGGATGAAAACACAAGAGATGGTGCAAAGATTCAGTGCCAAATTCCCAGATGACATATAACATGAGCCAAACTGTGAAAAGTATGTCGAAGTTTTGGTGTATCTGTTTCATCAAAGTGTTGGAGGCATGGGGAGTGGGGGAGGGAAAGAGCAAAGGATCCCAAATGCTAAGCAGGAAATTTCTCTCTCTCTCTCTCTCTCTCTCTCTCTCTCTTTCTCAACAATCTTACCATTCTGAAGAAGCAGCAACAGCAGTCAAGGGTGCAGCCATGCCACTGAAACTGTGCCCCGGGGTCAAAAGTAATGACAGGCATTATCTAAATTAGGGTAGGCAGATTGTCACTTAAATCACACAGTCGGGGGTCTCAATGTAGACTCAAAAGTGAAGTTCCTCTACATTTTTAGGGCAGAGTTCCTTCTTTCAACTGGAACAGAGTACAAATTGTAATGTTACTCCCAGTAGCCATAATGATACAAAATGACTACAATTTTACTAGAGTTTTCCAGTTTATTTTTTTAAAAAAGAGAGAATAGAATTTCGTAGAGGAAGAAAACCGAACTGAACTAACTTGGGTCAATTAAAGAAACACCAAACAATAACCAGGAACCTGCTAGTTCTATAAGTTAATGTACTTAACATTAATATTTTGCAAGATTTAAAGCTCATGTTTGTAAGCATGCCAAAGCGTATTGATCCATCAGTGATAATGAGCAACAGCTGCAAATCTAAGCAGAGCTGTAAACAACAACAGCAGAATGTTTTGGGGTTTTTTTGTTTTTACCTTCTTGTGATTCTTGTAAACATTTCTGTGGGCAAATCCCTTTCCACAAAGCTTGCATTTATAGGGTTTATCTTCACTGTGTATTATTTTGTGTGCAGTCACTTGATCAAGTCGTTTGAAGGACTTATTGCAAACCTCGCAGGTGTAGGGGCGTTTTTCTGTAGAAAATGAGTGGGGGGCACATTTAAGCTCTTGTTTATATTGGGCTAGAAGATGAAAGGCAGAAACATTCATCTCCTCAGAGATTTCTGCAATGAAGTCAACCCAATTAAGATTAAACCAATTAGAAAGACATCTTATGCCCTTTACATTATACAGTTAAGTCGCTTCCCAAAATATAAGCCATGGCGCATCTTGAGAAATTGGCACGTTCTTTGCAACAATCACAGCAAAAACTAAACTCTGGTTAATTAGCTTAAATCAAAAGAGAATGACTTCAAAGAGGCAAAGCTTGTTGCCAGACTAACAACAAGAAAGAGGGCATGACAATTTAAACATTTTAAAACTTAATTAGTAATACACATAGCATATTCATTTCTATTAAAATTCAGTCGATATGTTTAAGTTTTCAGCTTTCAGATGTTAGCTGAACTCTTACTGCTATACCATTCTAATCCGTAAGCTCAATAAACATCTAAAAGTCTCTGAAATTCATTTTGCTTCTTTGTTTAAACCGGTGCACCTGGAACGTGCTGTGAGATGAGGACAGCAGATAACAATAAAACTATTTTGCAACGCTGGAAATGGTTTTAAACGAATTGGGGGTAAAGGAAACAGAATATAATTAAATTTCTACTGCCTATGCGAAATATGGTTTGATTTAAGGATAACAGAAGCATTTTGCCTTCTGTGCCCTGTGTTAGTCCACAAGAATAGCTATCATTAAAGATTCATCTTTGCATCACTTGCATGCAAGGATAATTAGTAAGGTAACAATCAGATGGTTTGTTGTTTAATAAAATTTTAAGAAAAATAATCATGTTGGTAAAAGCGTGCAGGTTATAGGTGGGATAGAATTGCTTTCTAGGAGGTTATACACAACCAATTAATGGTAAAGCATTAGAATTATATATGTAGCCTTAAACTCATAAAGCCATTAAAACCTGTCACTGGATCTAAATCATTTTAGGCAGCTACCCACACATTCAATTTAGGCAGCTACTCTTTCCAAAAGAAATGTGAACATGTTCTGTTTAGAAATACAAGACATTCATATCAAAAGAATTGCACCCCAAAAATGTTATCTAGGCTATGTATCCATTATCTTATAGTTCTACTTTTCCAATCTTCACATTACAGATAAATTTGATGACATTCAAGAATTGTTATTATTAAATAGTATTGCCAATGGAATTCTGAAAGTTGCAGTGTATACCTTGTAGTGTATTATATCTGAAATCTGTTATGCCAGGAAAGGCTATAATGGCACTATGATGCATTTATTTATTAGCATTTAACACCATGCAACTTTTGAAAACTCTAAAATAAAAAGAATTTAAAATAATCTGAGCAGTTTTATTTGACAGGGAAGAAAGTCTGTCTTTACCTGAGTGAGTTATCATATGGCGTTTTAGCTGATTAGCTGAAATAAATTTCTTGTCACATTCTTGACACTCAACTATTTCATGAACCTGCAATATGAATATTTAATATTAATTTAGTACATTGCACATATATAGTTATCTTCATCACTTATATTATAAACAACCTGCTTTTCAAAATTATAAAAACAAATCTTAAAGTAAGCAACAAATAAATGCAATTTACAATAAATTAATTGGCGCACCTGATCAACTGGTACAAATGTTGCAGAAAATAATTCTTTTCTCCTCTCATCAATTAGCTGAATCTGAGGGGCATTCATTTTAACACATAATGAAAACTGTTGAGCTTCTCTGCCATGCCTGAACATCTTACCAAATCACAACTCAAGCTCCTGTCACAAAACTGAATGTGATCTTGATATCCTGTATAATAAATTATTATTAAGGAGGAGCAAAACAGATAGGCCTATAGTTCCTATGTACACCCAATTTACTTATACTGTACTGTACATAGTGATTTTACTTTTAGAGGAAGTGGCTTTTCTTTTCTTTTCTTTTTGCTATATCTGATTTTCTTCCCAATTTTAGTCTTGAAAATTAGTCTAGAATGAAGTAAGCTGTCTGAAATAATCAGACCCAAAAGAGGATCAGATGCCTCTTTCCATATGCTTTTTCAATAAGATCACTTGTTTTCAACATGCCATTAGCTTATATTTGTCACATCTGGTTTTGTCCTATCCAACTAATTTGATCAACACAAAGAGATTTCTTATCTGTATAAAGTCAAGAAGTGATCTTAAGTTCTGCTGTCGACATGGATATATATCCCCCTGCTACCACCACATCTAAGTACTACCCAGTATAACCCTGCTCAGCTTTAGTCAAGGCTGCTGCCAACTGTTGAGCCACATATACATACTTAGCAAACACACAAGCTTGATACAGCCACATGTGTGAGACTTAACCAAAAAACATTTCCTGATCTGGAAATAAAACAATAGAAAATAATATTTTAAAGGGAAAGAAAAGGAGTAAATGAACCATAAAATGTTATTTCTTAGTCGGGCTCTTTCCTGGTGAATTCTAATGTATAGTCCATAAACTTGCTGATAGTTTTTCCTTAATACTATAAGCCTCTAAAAAGATTATCTAATCCAAGCACTGTGATCTGATCTTTAAAGATAATTCTAAATACTTGGCTAGACTTGGAGTTTATGAAGGAATTGGCTTTGTACTTCAACATCTGTGAAAAAAAATATTTTGTTTCTTACTGTTATAAAACATGAACCAAAAACTTGCCTTGAAATAAAGTTGCTTAGATTTCATGAAGCTGTTTATAAAAGATTATACCTTCATGCCTATGGACACTCTGGACATAGATAAACTAGTCTACAATAAAGTTCCAATTGCACTGGAAATAAACATAGTTTTTATATAAGAATGTAAATCTTATCCATCACTCACTTTAAAAGTACAGAAAGCAAAATATATAACACATTAAAACAAAAATTCCAGAACTGAGTGCCTTGGAATAAACATTGAAAATTTGCTTGAGATTAACTTCATATCTACTGTAGCTGCTAGGATATCATAAGTATGATATGACAACCTGCAACAACTGACCTAAATAGCACATAAAAGAATAGCACCTAAAACTCATAATCAAAATGAGAAAGTGAGCTTCATGCAGTTGTCAAATATTAATTTAATTAATATATTAATTATATTAATGTATGTATTATGTACATGTATTATGTTATCAGACAAAATTTTAACATAAGCAATAACTCCAATTTATTCCAATATATAAGGCAACTTCCAAAATGTATCTGCAGCTGCATCAATCAAAACATAACTGGAAGTACATCAATTGAAGAATTTGAAAGTACTACTCTGCTTAGAAAGTTAAATGCTATACTTTGTTCTGAAAATAAACATGCTTCCAACTCTTAAGAACTGAAGTTTGGTGTGGATAACATCTAATGATACTGTATGTCAGCCACAATAACAGATATTTTATCCTGCATGCTCTCTATCATTGACAGAGGTGAACCAGATACTTCTTTTCCTTAAGAGCTATAATTTGTCTTCTTCTTTCAAACAATGTTCATAGACAAAAATATTTAATTGATTAGGGACACAATGGCTTAGCAGTTAAAGACGCTGACAGCCCAGGTACAAGACCCAAGTGCTGTGCAATGAGGTGCCTGCCCCAGCTCCTGCCCACCTAGAAGTTCGAAAGCATGAAAATGCAAGTAGATAAATAGGTACAATTTCAGTGGGAAGGTAACAGCGTTTTGTGCACCTCAGCATTTAGTCATGCTGGTCACATGACCATGGAAATGCCTTCAGACAATGCTGGCTCCCTCAACTAAGAAATGGAGACGAGCACTGCCCCCTAGAGGTGGTCACAAGTGAATGGGGTGAAGCAAAAGTACATTTACTTTTGCTTTATATTCCTCTTTCCTTGACAGGGCTGAAACAGATACTTCGTTTCTTTAAGATCTATAATTTGGCTTCTTCTTTCAAATAATGTTCATGGACAATTAAATATAAATATTTTAATGTAGGATAAATGCACTAAAGTGCATGTCTAACAGTGCTAATAATATTTAGTAAAATAAATAATGCAAGAGAGACATTTGTTAAAAGAAGAATCCCTTGGTTTTAAGTGGCTATTAAATTATTCCTATGAATTTACCATCTATTCATAATTTTAAGCATTCTGACTATACAGTAAAATGTAATACATACCTAAGGCTAAATCGCTATCTCTAGGACAGGAAAGAAATACAAAATAGTGTTTTGCTTAAACTTTGATTTAACATGGTAATGAAAATAAATACTTAGGTTTCAGACTACTGTGTTTGTCAGCTGGGGGAAAAACCTGGATAATTTGTGTTTTAGCAGCTCTCAAGGGACTGATCTCTCTGGCCTCTACCCTAGAAAAGTTGAGACCTACTGGGGGTCAGCCCTCACTCAACTGACCTTTCGATGCTCTTGAAGATTTGCTGCTGAAGAGCACCTCTTATTGCATACTGAGCACATCAGCCTCTTCCTAGAGTTTCCTAAAAGAGAAACAAAAATACCACCGACAGCTTTAATAAAGAAGTACAAAGGATGGGGCCAAATGTTTTCACTGCCTGTGCCATTTTTCACAGGTCATTTAATGGATACAAGAATTTTACACTCTTACTCCATCTCTAACATATTAAGTTACAAGACAGACTCGGTAGGTGTCCTCCAAAGATTTTGCCTATGAAATGTAGACCAAGAAAAGTTTCATTTCTCTTAAACAAAGCAACCCAATATAGTATTGGTGTAGGCTAAAGGATCCCTACATAAGATTGCATATAGTAACTACTGTTTTCAAGGGATATCATAAATATTTGCATGAACTGAAAGTTCAAAAGTTACTCTGATTTAGTCTTATGGATTTCAGTATTAAGGCATCCAGTTCTCAAAGACGGCCTATGCAAGTCATTGTAGTTTTCTTGGAAAGTTTTGCAGAAGTGGTTTGCCATTTCCTCTTTCCTTGGGCTGTAAGAAAGTGACTGACACCAGCTTTGTGCCTAAGTCAGGACTAGAAATCACAATCTCCTGATGCCCTAACTACTACCCCAAACTGACAGCATTATAACTAGTATAAAATCTGAATCAGCATTGGCAGGAGAAACTTCAATATGCTGTAACTAATTATTATAATTATTATTATAAACACAGTTATAATCGCACTGAATAAACACATGGACAACTTGAAAATATTATAATATAGCCATTTCTTTAATAACCTAAATAATTTGTGTGGCATCAAGCAGCTTCTATCACAGGCAAAGATGGTGAAAATGCTATAACCAAGTAAGTTAGCATGAACAAAACATCTCAAAGTGTTAAAGCAGCTGTGTCCTTTGAAAAGCTTATGTGGTCACTTCAGAGGGTATCCCCAGCTGCCTTCATATCTCTGAGTGTGATCATCAACAGAAGCTTGAGTTCACTGGTGGTCCCTGCAGAAGTATTGTCTGTGGAGCCACAAAGCATGCACATAAAATCCAGGCAAGTCTTCAAAGCAAATATTTGGTTCTTCAAAGGTTACAGCTACTTTAATGGTAGAATGAAGGATTCTTCCTTCATATTAATATATGTTATGAAGTACTTCTCTGCTCTAATTAGCATTTTAAGAGAACTATTACTAATTAAACAAAGAGTCATATTCTACTTCTTGCATTCGGGGAAAAAACACAACAGGTCATCTTCTTTGTGACAGTTGAGGCATCCATGTAACTGGATTTTATTTTTTGTGGCGGTTATTAAGCAAACATAATAGTCATAAGTGGAAATCCATTCATTCAAATGGACATTTTTGCCAGAAACCAGCAAAAAAATAAATAAATGGTAGAAGCTGGCAAATAACATTGCAAATTGTGGTCATGAGACTACAGAACATTTCAACCAGTCATAAAGGTGATCACTTGCCAAGCATCCAATGTGTTTGTGACTATGTAGGGCGTATAGCACAACCAGTTACGACAGCCAGGCGGTGTTTTAAAGACACGATAAAGTACCTGTTCCATGGCCATCGTAAATGTAAATGGTCTTTAAGTGACTGGGTTGTAAATTGAGGATTATCTGTAATTTTTCCCAAGGCTGAATATATCCAACGCTTTAAGTTCTTTTCATATATTCTAATCTTCCAATTGTCTTTATTGCCTTTTTTTTGGAACTCAGGTAATTTTGCTGAACCATTTTTAAAATCTTTAAAATTTGGGGTAGGGTCTGACCAAAGTAGAATAGATGGAACTATGATAGCACAAAAATGTTTTTTTTTAAAATGATACAAATATAATAATGTATTTAGTGCATAATTTTAATTCAATTTAAAGTTGTATATATCCTCTTTTAGCAACATCACATTGCTGGCTCATCATCGGTTGTAAGTATCCATAATCAGTTTGTAAGTAAGTATCCTTATACTTGTGTATTTTATTTTTATTTTCCAAGTGGGTTTTTTTTGGTACTTAAATTTCATACTGTTATTTTTAATTGCTTCAACTATCAAGATAATTTTGAATTTTACTTCTATCCTCTGCAGATCTAAATCATTTGAACATTTTATAAGCTTTCCTTCTACCTCTTCATTAAAAAGTTAATGAAAATACGTAACTTTAGCACCTAACTTGTCTCACTCCAATTTAATGAACTATCAGTGAGCAATCTGAGTGTAGTGCTCCAAATTTAGTTTTAGTTTAGTTTAGTTTAGATTAAGTTCAGTTCAGTGTTAGTATAATATAGCATAGCATAATATTAGTATTAGTATAGTAATTGTATTAGTATAGTACAGTGCTATTAGAACTGCAATGTTTTAAGTGAACTTACAGATCAATCCCTTTTTTTATTAACACTAGAATATTTCCAAGTATCAGTATCAGATGATCAATTTGTAAATTGTTCAATCTTCCATTAGTTCTTGAAGATTTCTCAAACATCAGAGATAAGGGATTGACCAGTCCTGTGTTTCCTAATCACAACATTGTGTGCCAACCCCATCAATTTTATATATGGATTTCCACTCTGCTGCCTAAGGAACTGAAGTGGTCCTGAATATTTAGATTCATTTTGACCATGTTTCTGTCAGTCTGAATTTTTTTTTTTTTGCTTTGATTTATATGCCGCCCTTCTCCGGAGACTCAGGGCGGCTTACAATGCGTTAAGCAA
>JANHZT010002431.1:54980-71166 GCA_032468215.1 Stegonotus admiraltiensis
AGCCTGGTGAGATTTGAACTCGCAGTAATTGCAAGCAGCAGATGTTAATAACAGTGTTTTAGTCCACTGTACTACCAAGGGTCTGTTTTAACCTTTTATTTTATTTTATTTTATTTTAACCTTGCCTCAACATTTGCTGATGGAACAGATTTATGTGTTAGAGAAAACTGAATAAAGTTGGAGCTGAATATCTGTCAGTGTTTCTCAACCTTGGCCACCTGAAGATGCGTGGACTTCAACACCCAGAATCCCCTAGCCAGCTCTGCTGGCTGGGCGATTCTGGGAGTTGAAATCCACACATCTTCAGGTGGCCAAGGTTGAGAAACACTGATCTATGTTATTATGAACTTAACTGAAGAAGTTTCTTTTCACCACGATCTTTGCTATCCTGAACAAATACTAAACTTCCACTTTCTGGACATTAGTTTTTCAGTTCCAGACTACATGGTCATACTCCTTTTTGACACGCTCTTCTTTCCATTTTCCTTATATGTTCCTTTTTGTTTTCAGATCTTTCCCATTATGCTTTCTAAATAAGCATAAAGACTTCTTTTGTGCAGTCCATTTTTTGTTCCTTACTAGACTTGTTGCAATTTGTTATTTTAAGATCTGTTTCTCTGCAAACTTCCATAAAATTGAAGGTCCTTTTCCCATTAGCTTCTCATGTCAATTATTGAATTTATTTTACTACGTTTATTTATTACCAGACTGAAACCAACAGGAGGTGACATTATTAATGAGTGGAGTACGTCACAGAATTGGCCCAGATCACCTAGATATTGTGGGGAAGAGCTGCCAGGTGCTTCTGCCCTTCTGAGAGACAAAAATTATAATCTGTCAGAGATCTGAAAAGAAGACTCAGCCCCTCTGTTGATTTTGAGGAAATTACTAAACATTAACTATTTTAGAGGGCGCTCTCTTGATTTATGCATTGCAACATTTCTATTTTTGTTATGTTATGGTTTTAGGAAGATATTTTATGAGCTTTTAACTGGGTTATATTGTCTACCTAGAGCTGCTTGAGTGAGACAGGGTACATGTCTAATAAATAAATAACAAAAGGGCCAAGTTTTTTATATCAAATTTTCTTAAGTCTGTAATAGCAATAGCAATAGCACTTAGATTTATATACCGCTTTACAGTGCTTTACAGCCCTCTTTAAGTGGTTTACAGAATCACCATATTGCAATTTGGGTCCTCATTTTACCGACCTCAGAAGGATGGAAGGCTGAGTCAACCTTTAACCTGGTGAGATCTGAACTGCCAAACTGCAGGCAGCTGGCAGGCAGCAAAAGTAGCCTGCAGTACTGCACTAACCACTGTGCCACCAAGCTCATCTGTTTGACTATGTTTATTTTTAGTGTCCCTTAAAATGAGTAACTCCAGCATTACATAACTTGATATATTCTGATATTCCTATTACCCCTGGTTATTAAATTGACTAAGAATTTAATCAGTTATCTATTATTGTCAATCAATCTTCTAATCTTGCAAGAAGAAAGCTCTTGGCAAGACAAGTCAGGAGTTCCTAGAAGGGTCAAGCTTGGCAGTCTATCACATGATGGGGTAATTAAAGTATCCATCACTACTACTTTATTATACCTCTTTACAATATGTGCAGTTTGCTTTTGGAAAATATCAATCACCTCTCCTAGTAATGGGGATAATTTTAGACACCAAGAACAGTAGTCATTTTATTAGTTCTTTTGCTTATTTAATCCAAAATACTATATATATATATTGCCTTGCCAAGTTTATTCATATGGATTTCTAAGCAAGAATTGATATTAGTATACAGTGCAATTCATTCATTTATAGTTACTTCTGTTCCACTTGAGCAAATGATAATCCTCCATTGCTACCTTCCAGTAATGAGAATCATCCCACACCTCCATAATCCTATGAAATCTTATCTTGTTCATTTTGTTTCTTTCTTATACAGTATGCATAATACAGTATTCAAATTTTCTCTAACTTTTTCTTTGATTTATTTCAAAAGCCTACTCTTTCTACTGTACAGGGTCCAAGTCTTTGCCTGAATTTACAAATTCAACAGCTCAAATTAAAATCCTTCCAATCAACCTTGCCATGCTTTGGCAAAAAGATTTACAACTATTTTTGGTCATTTTAATAGTCCTTGTGAAGTACAACATGTAAGATCATCAAGGAAGATGATCTTGATGGAAATATACATGAACCATTACATAGGCAAAAGGTACTGAAATATTTTTATGTTCAGAACAATGACATATCGTTGGAAAGCAGTTCAAACATCTCCCTAATTCGCTATTGTATAAGGAAGAGATAGTACAGCAAAATCAGACTTGCAAGATTCTTTTTTAAATAGTAATTTTATTAAAAATGACACAGTGATAAAAAATCCAAACTAAAAAAACAGGTGCAGAAAAAAATATATATAAAGAAATAATAAATTACTTCCCCCTTCATCACAATATAAACAATATTGGTAAGTTATCACCTTTTCTTAAAATACAACAAGCAATCTCTTCTTCTGTAGAGAGGCAGAGGATCTTAAAATTATCTTCTGGGTCCATTGTTCAAAAATATCTTTCAATATATCCATTGTTAAAAAGTATTTTGCTACTTTCTGTATTTTTAAGTAGAGTTTGAGTATTCTTCTTGTAATTTTTAGTTCCTTGCAGTTTCCTCTAGTGTACAACCTTCAAAGTCCCATCCTATTTTTTTTTAAAGAACTCAAAATAGTTCTCATTTTCTCATGGAAAGGATTCTTTATTGTTAATTCCAAAATGATCTTTCAAATCCATCTACATCCTTAGTCAGTTTGCAACTTTATAAAATCAAAGTTCTGACCACCCTTTTGTTATTTATGCTATTAAAAAAACTTATATTTAAACTTCTTTCACTAAGGAAGAAAGTTCACCCAGTATTTTCAGACTTGTTGATCCAAAGCTCCTCATAATTGAAAAGCAGCTAAAAAGCAATTTGCAAAAGTGATTGCAAAAAGAAGTATGTGGACCCAATGTCCTTTTGAAGGTGCTAACCACAGTTTGAGTCAGATGGTTATTCCCTCTTCTCCCACAGCTCTAAACCCATTAGAGACTGTCTTGTGGTCTCCTTGCAAATTGCAACTGTCTGGAACGCTTATGAGCAATCTCCTGTCCTATCCTTTTCCAGAGAGGAATTATGAGTAGCCAGTTCTTCATTCTGCCATTGTCTAAAGGTGGAGCCATCTTCAGTTTATCATTTTTTCTCTGGAAGATTACAAAATTCTGGTATTATAGCCAATCTCCATAAAAGCAAGTTCATCCTTGTGGAATTGATTTCCTGGTCTGTTCTACTTAGTAGGACTGACATATTTTGCACCAGCAGACCATCATTTAGAAACGTCCGATCTAACAAATTTCTCAGTTTTCCAGAGTCTGGAAAAAAATAATAGAGGTTTGAAAAATATTACTAGGGCACAACATTTGCATATATTTTTTATTCAGAAAATGGGAGGCAACTCTCCACTCCACCAATAGGTAGCTAATCGATTGGGAAATCTCAATTTTAACAAAATTAAGGAATATATGAAATATATAGATAAATGTAGTTGTCAAGATTGCTGTACCCAAAATGACTTGTTTTCCCTTTCAAAAAAAAAAAAGCTGATTAAAAAGGCTCCAAGTATCTAGTTTTCTTGGTTGCATTTGTTGACCCAAAACCAAATATCTCCAAATATCAACACCTTTTGTGTACCTAATTACTGACTTCCAATATTACTTCCATTCTGGCCCTCTTCTTTTGATTGCAGCAACAGATAACGCTACCATCATGTTCCTATACATAGGAAAAGTCATTTTTCATTGGACTTGATAAATTAGATATTCTTGTCATGTTCTTGATCCTTGCTTCCACAGATAGCACATTTCACATGCAGTTTTTAATTCAATTTCTCATAGTAGAAAACTAAAAACTACCATGACTTGTCTGTCTTCTGCATCCTTTAGAGACCTTCAATCATGCACTCTTTTCCTTCTCCTAAGTACACAGAGCCTATTTCACCCATGTAATCAGCTTCCAGCTGTTTATTCACTGGGCTTGTTCCAGTATTCCTCTATCTTCTTGAGTGTGGATAGATGATTTCACTGTTCAATTTGTTGCTGACCCCTTTCTCGTGAAGTGAAATATTGTAACTTGTTGCTCCTATCCTTGATGTTTGTTCATGGATTGCTACACATTTATATATATATTGGATTGCTTTGTACCAAGAAAACAAACGTGCCTATCACAGGCAAACTCCTGCTAACTCTGTCTAGTCATTCCATGAACTTTTTCCCTGAAGCCAAGCTGCCTTACACCCCTTATGATTTCTATGTATGCAGCAAGAGGCTGTCACCCAATCACTTCTAATGGATAATAAGATTTTAGCATCCGTATGCTTTTGCTACTTTAATCAGCCTAATGAATGCAGTTTCATGTTGCAAGCTTTGTTCCTTTGCCTGCAATGTTGCAACACATATAGAAAAGAAGTAGATTTTGCACTGTAACAATTCAGTCACAAAAGAAACATAGGAATTGGGGAAAATATCCCCATTTGAAAGTTGCACATGACTAAGGCACTGTTTATGTTTTGTCATGTTCTTTAAAAACAATTTCAAAATGTGAACACAAACACTAAAATTATCTGATTTGTATATTCAGTAATCAATTACCAGTAGCTGTATACTTTTGGGGTCTAAAAACAACATTTGGTAATCATAAACTCAAGGTCGACTCAACCTTCCATCCTTTCTAAGATGGGTAAAATTAGGACCCGGTTTGTGGGGGCAATAAACTGACTTTGTATAACATATACAAAAGTATGAAGGCTATTGCTTAACTCATTGTAAGCCGCCCTGAGTCTCCAGAGACGAGCGGCATATAAATCAAAATAAAAAAAATAAAAAAAAATAAACAGACCCATATTTAAGTGGGACAGTGTGAGTAACAACACACCTATTATTCTGAGCAGAAACTTTGCCACACATTTACCTTCCCAGAAACTGATCTTGGGATTTTCTAGATCATGCTGTTCATTTGGCCACCTGACTGGGCCTTGATATAAATGCTTGTGAGTCTGCGATGCTGCTTCAGAATCAGCAACTGCTCAACCGTCACAAGTGTATCCTTGAAGATGATGATGACGACAACCGACTCTTATGGCTTTTTACAAAAACTAATGTTCAGAATGATCTTCCTCTGAATTTGAACCTTCAGTTTTAGCTCCCACAATTTGTAAAAAAAAAATCCACAATCTTTCCTTAACTGTGTATCAATACATTCTAAAACTGGTGAAATTTCTCCTTAGTAATGACAATTCCAATATGTTATTTACCAGTGTGAACATTTTCCTTGTGCTTTTGCAAGGCATCCTTACTCTTGAACCTCTTGCCACAGCTGACAGCCTTGCATACGAACCTAGCATCTCCTTGGCATGCTTCTTTGTGTTGTTCAAAACTGATTGTCGGGTGATTGAAGAAGAGAAAAATAAGGCATCAAATAATCTACTCCTGGAAATGTAATCTTGAAAGGCATTTGAATGCACATGCTGGGCAGCAGACTTTTAGACCACTTCATGCATAATTTACTGCATGTTGGGACAAAAGCAGTTTCCATCTCACATAATTAAGTGTTCACAAGGCAACTATCAAATCTGAAAGCAAGCAAACATGCAAAGAGGAGTCAGCAGCAAGATGAGAGTAGTCCAGTAATTAAGACAGGGAACCTCAATTCTGAGCTGAAGGATATGTTGCAAACAGAACACTGAAAACTTCTTGAATAATTTCCTGGATTCACATTTTCTGTGCACTGAAGGACACTGTTAGGAAAGAGAAAAGAAATCTCAGGTCAAACATATCAGTCTTCAACTGTTTTTGTGATGTGACTGATTTTGCTCATATATAAAGAAACACATATCTATTTTGCATTTTACTTATACAAAAATGCTTACACTAATTATTTATATACAAAATTGAGTCAGTCACATGGGGTGACTCGATTTATAACCACGCCAGTTTACAATCATGATGGAAAGGCCCCATTACCATCCTAACAGGAGGACTACCTGTCATACATTTGAAAATGGGCATGTCCTTATGCGAAATATAACTGGTTTTTCATAATTAACAGCAAATCCAGATAACAAGTTTAAAACAATATAGAAATAATTTTTAAAAAGTAGTTCAAGTAAAAAAAATTTTTTTAAAAAAATGCATGCGCATGCAGCGGGGCGTATGTGCAGGGCCGCGCACACATTGCATTTTGGGTGTGCGCGTGTGCGCGTGTGCATTCACACATGCATACACTTTGGCCACTCGATCCGGAAAAGGTTAGCCATCACTGCTTTAGCATGATATACAATAACTTGTATTTTATAAAGATATCATCTCAGACTGCAAATAAAAGATATTTTCCCCAAAAAAGTAACAGATTCTGCAGTATGACTTGCATAATTTCCTGGAATTAGTGTATAATACTTATGTTAGATAAATTTAAGATTTTTTTTAAAACAAACATTTTCAATATATTCCCAAGTCCAAATTTTAAAATAATGAATGTTTATAAAATGTCATTATCAATTTTTTATGCTTATTGTTTTTAATATATACACTTATGAAAATATCTTGCTTACTCTATTTATGACTGTGTGCATCTAACATCACAGGATCCACAATACTGGATAGTATTACATTGCTTAGGTAAGTTTGATAAATGAGCCATAACTTAGAATGAAATGATGCTGATTAAGCATGCCTTCATGATGTTCTGTTTATACATAGTTTTTGTCCCATTCATATTACATGTTTATTATATATGTCCATGAAACACCTAGCAAAGTTCAAAACTAAATTTGCTGTAGTCTGTAAAACATTCACTGGCAAAAATACTTCTGTATGGTATTATTGACTTTATAGTTTCAAATGCCACAGACTTACTGCCTCTGTAAAGCTTGCTTTACTGGGAACTTCTTTCCACAATTCCTGCATTTGAATTCTTTTTCTTCACTGGGTTTTTGATGCAATGTCTGAAGGTGTTCGGCTAATATTTCCTGGCTTGCAAAACTGGATTCACAGTTTGGGCAAGCATGGTCCTCTTTACAGAGAAAACAATCTACATGGTAGAGAAAAGACAGAAATTCCAGAAAGAAATTAGTTCTTTGTAAAAATATTGCAATAGGTTTTGTTCTAAGAGAAAGCTGTCCAACTTTTATCATGCAGAGATCAACACAGTGCCAGAGGCCAGACTGCAAACAAATGTGAAAACAAGAATAAACCAAATGTCATTATGATTGTTCCCTATATCTTTCATAATTTCTTATTATGTTTTGTTAGGAATTACAACTGAATGGCAATGTTGAGTATGCAAATAGCTTAAGATTCTAGAAGTATCACCTTTGGATAGAGGAGTATATTATTTATAATAACTTTTTCTATACAGAAATACATACATTCATACCATCATACTATGTTATGCAATGAGCAATAAAAAAGAAACATTTATCAAAAGTAAAGTCACTATACACTAGGCGTCTCCAACTTTGGCAACTTTAAGACTTGTGGACTTCAACTCTGGCAAAGCTGGCCGAGGAATTCTGGGAGTTGAAGTCCACAACTCTTCAAGTTGCCAAGGTTGGAGACCCCTGCTATACACTATAGCTTTCTACATCTTTTTGACCTTACAAATCATTCTTGATTCCACCATATTCATATATAAAATCATATATTAAGGTTTGCTCTTTAAACTTCTCAACTCTTTCTTTCTTAGATTGTATTAACTCCATTCTAACCATTATCTTGTTCTTCTTCCCTTTTCGTTTGACTCATTCATTCTTCTTTGAAATTTTTGCTTTGTGATTCGAATCTCACTCATTCTGCTTGTAGCCTAACCAGTTCAACATACATCTTTTTTACTGGTTACTCATTTTTGCATTAATTCACATTCATTCAGTACCCATTCATTCTTCTCCTTATCAAGAGATGTTTTTAATTAGAAATTAAAATTATTTTAAAATTATTCATCATACCTTTTTCATTAGTTTGTTGCAATTCCTTATGAGTGCCATTACTGTTGTTGTTGTTGCTATCCTCTTCTTCCTGGTTAATAATGGCTTCCTCTTCATCTTCCTCCTCTACTTCTTCCATATCACTATCAAGGTAACCAATCAAGAGTTCGGTATCTGTTTCAATATCCTCAATAGCTAAATAGAAAATGTTTTCTCCTTCCTGTTGGGAGAAAAATTTATTTTAGAAATTCATTGTTATTAAATCTATTTCTAAAACAAGAAGCTTTCCGAGTCATCAAGAAACAATTAGAACTTATTGAAATTAATCACAGTAGATCACAACCTACTACAGGTACTCCTCAACTTATAACCACAATGGAGCCCAAAATTTCTGTTGTTAAGTGAGACATTTGTTAAGTGAGTTTTGCCTCATTTTATGACCTTTCTTGCCACAGTTGTTAAGTGAATCACTGTGGCTGTTAAGTTAGTAACCCAGTTGTTAAGTGAATTTGGCTTTCCCATTGACTTTGCTTATTAGAAGATCACAAAAGGGGATCACATGACCTTGGGACACAGCAACAGTCATAAATATGAACCAATTGCCAAGTATCTGAATTCTGATCACGTGATCATGGGAATGCTGCAAAGGTCATAACTATGAAAAATAGTCATGTCATTTTTTTCAGTGCCATTGTAACTTTGAACAGTCATTAAAAGAACTGTTATAAGTTGAGAACTACCCATACTAGATATGACAGAAAAATGTGGGTTAAACAAGATCACCACCAGATGGATTTGTAACTGGCTGACCAACCACACTCAACATACAGTTCTTAATGGAATTAAATCTACACTGAGGGAAGTACTGTAAGTAGTGGAATACCCCAAGGTAGTATCTTAGACCAGTTCTTTTTAGTATCTTCATAAACAATTTAGATGAAGGAATAAAAGAATAACTCATCAAATCTGCAGACAATACCAAGCTGATAGGAATAATCAACACTCCAGATCTGAGCTGTGGTCCTAAACAATTAATATAGCTACCACTAGTGACCTACCACTTTGCTAAGACTTCAGCAGTTTATGGCCGCCATCCTACAGTCACTTATTAAACAATAAGCGATACCACCTGAAGACTGAACTGGAAATCTAATAAGAACTTGATAAATTTACCTGGATAGCTGCCAGATTCTTTTGTTCTTGAGATGGTGCTTCATGTACAAATCGCAACCAGTTAGAATGCCTTGGATTGCTAGCATCCAGAACATAAAGCACTTCACCTTTATTTCCACGAACCTGGAAGGGTAATAAAATGTGAGCAAAGCTAAATCTTTGAAAAACTGAGAAAGATATAAAGCTAACACTACAAAGATGAAAAAACCCCAAGTTCTCATTTTATTATTTTCTAATAAAAGTAAATCCCTGGTTGGATTCATGTATCATGTGAAAATTTGATTTATTAAAGAAGTCAAAATAATTGAGTTCAAATATCACGCTAAACCATAAACAATGTTTAACAAACCACAAAGCTGAATTTACACAACAGGCTGGCCCAAAATTCAAAGTTGGGATTAGAGACTGTCAGAGCTAGATTTACTACAGAGAATGACAGTGGGGTTCTCTGTTCCTATGAAAATGAGCAAAATTTGCAGGAGTGGCAATTTGCCCAACGTCAAATATAAGTTGAGAAAAGGTAAACACATCTGGGCTCCTATTAGCACTTAGAGCTCCTCGTATTCCCCTTCATTTGCCTTTCAAAACCAACATCTTATTGTTCTTCACAGCATGTGGCTACCTCATTTTTCCAGCTGCTGTTTGAAAATTTATACCTTTTATGATTTTATATTACAAAGTAAAAAAAATGAGCTTCTTTTTAAGGGCCTCTAAAGAGGAAAATTTATGCTTTAATAATATTAAATGGCATGGTATATTAATACATAACATTTTATGCACTTTCATTTGGATCTTCTACCTTACATTTTTCTTGGGAAAATTAAGAATCAGGAATGATATGGCAATGAAATATATTGCATATGATCTTATATTCTGAAATATCATTTCTCCTTAGCATGAATATTCAAATTACTGAGAAAAAAAGAGAATTTAATCCATTAAAGCTACATTTTCAAATATATGGCATTTTCTTACAAATGGGAATGAGCATGTTAGGAAAATGTTAGTATTTTTTATCTTTGTAAGATTTAATACATCCTATGAATGCAAAGGGTTCTGTGAATATTATTTACGCTCAAGAAATAGCGGTGTAAGATGGGAACATTCAGGAAAGCATTGGTTGAATAGACATAACTTTCTAAACCATGATTTGCTTAATTTCTATTTTATTAATAAGATTTTTTTCAATTGAAACTTTTAAAAGTCTGGTGGGACAAAAAATATCAGTAATTGTCACAGTGGGTAGATATTTAATTCTTAGGTGATCGGTAAATACATTAACTTTCTGATTTCCATCTTTAGGTTACTAGAGCGGTGCTAAAAAAATCCAGATGACTTCTAAATGGCAGTAAAGTTGTAGAGCATAGGCTAACTCCTTCCTGCCATTCTAGTGGCCATGCAGATATGTATACCCAGATCCTGCTGCCATACCCAACTTGGAATTTTAGTACATTTCAATTGTTTTCAACTTTAACACTGTCAGTTAGAGTGGTCTCAATGTTGGGATTGTGGAATAGTAAACACTGTAGATTTGAGAATGCTATTTCAATGATAATATCCAAAATAAACAGCCTAAAAATTATCATTTTTTATGGGTGGGGAAAGAGAAAGAGCCAATTCTTGAAGTTTAGCAGGCATTAAGTCTCCACAACCTATTAATCTTTTTTAAAAAGAAGAATTTGTTCCCTAAAGAGGTAACTATAGAAATGCAACTTACGAGACCAATATAGAAGGGAGGAGAATGCCCCATACACTTTATTTTAGATACATTTGACTTTGGGCAGACAAGCAAAGCCAGTGTTAATTCCGATATGAATATGGATGAAATTAAAACTATCACATTTCAAAAAGACTGACATTTCCACAACCAGAATAGGCTACGCTGTTTTCAACATGAAAGATTTGAAAGCCTGAAGGGAATGCTTGAGTACACAAAATTGAACATTATACTAAGCAGACAAGTAATGAAATTGTTGAAATTGGAACCTTCTTTTGGAAAATACTATGACCACAGTCCAGTATAAAGCAAGGTTGCTTAAACCAGGAACTTAGCAGAAAGTAGGATATCTTACAATTTCTTAGTTTTCTTGATAGCTCATTAATATTCTATTTATGCAGATGTACTATAAAGCAAAAGCTATACAAAATAATTACCATTTTTATTTACGACCTCACAAAACTAGGACTCATATGCATTTTATCTTATTAGTTATATATAAATTGCATGACTATCGTTTTTTAAATGCAAATCAATCTGATTTATTCTTTGACATATAAAGTTTTCCTACATATAGATTTGTCTTTCATTTCTCAAATGTAAGCAGCCTCTCTACTAAATGTACTATTACTGTTGTTTACATAATATTCTCACTAGTATACTTTGTCCGCACGTTTGTTATACAGAGTTTTTGGATGAAAACAAAAGAAAAATCTTGCTGTTGCTATAGAATTAAAGTCACTCTCAACAGAATAAGTGCTGAAAACTCAGTTCATCTGTGTTAATGAGAAATAAGAATAACTTAATATAAAAATAACTTTGAAAGTATTAAGTTAGACTGATATTACTTTGTTCCATATTTAACTTCAATCTCTGCTTTGCAACCAGGCTAACTTTTTTCTTCTTTTTTTTTAAAGTTCTTCTAGTTGATTTGTTGCACTTTCTAGCTTTATATATTTGGGTTGTTTTCCTCCAGATTGTTAAATTTTTAAAGTCTGCTGGCATACTATGATATTAATGCCCAGGTTCACCTTCTGAAGAAGGTACATTTATAAAACAATATAAACATAATCTTTGAAGTTAGTTGTTTCAAAATGAAACACACACACCCAACTCAATTTTTGAGTATCAGAAATATTAATTGCAGTGGTGCAAAAGAAATGTGAAGATCTTTAAGAGCATGTTTCTCAACATGGTTCAGGTTAACTTGCTTGATAATTCTCCTTCTTGTGGCTGCAAAATGAAATCACATTTTAATTTGACTAAAGATATTACATAGTGGAATGTATTTTGTTGTGCTACTTGACACAGGGATATGAATTGAAGTCAAATACCTTGCAGCCAATCTAGAAAAATGTCAGCACAACAATGAGGATAAACAGATGGCTTTCTCTCCTGCACTTAATAAGAACATTGCTTGCAATTCTGAAAAGCTAGATTGTTATTAAATAAAAACTGCAAGAAACCGTATAAAAAGCAAGGAGAAAAATATTCCGTGACTAGATTGTAATTTAATTTTGAAGCATAACATACGAAGCCTTGTACTGCTCAACATTAGCCTTGTATAGATCTTGAAACCAGTGGGATAGAAAATTGTGTTCACTTCAACAAACTTTAGACAGAAGAAGTGATTTAAGGATCAGAAACCTACCTGAAGAAAAACTATTAAAAGGTTTTTATTTTGCTGACATCCTAGTAAAGGCTAAAATTCACTGCATGTTCCAGAGGTGGTATTCAGCAGGTTCTGACCAGTTCTGGTAGCGGAAATTTTGAGTAGTTCAGAGAACCGGTAAATACCACCTCTGACTGGCCCCGTTCCCATCTATTCTCTGCTTCCCTAGTCCAGCTGATTGGGAGGGAATGGAGATTTTGCAGTAACCTTTCCCTGGAGTGGGGAGGGAATGGAGATTTTACAGTATTCTTCCCCTGAAGTGGGGAAGTAATGAAGTTTTTACAGTATCCTTCCCCTGCCATGTCCACCAAGCCACACCCACCAAACCATGCCCACAGAACCGGTAGTAAAAAAAAATTGAATCCCACCACTGGCAGGTTCCATACATTTATGAAGAAGCTCTTCCATGAACCATGACCAAATTTAACAATATAAGAGGGATGCAATTAACTTAACTTAACTTAACTTACTTAACTTAACTTACTGTGATTAGTCATTAGTATCTCCCAAACATACAATCAACATTAAATACTAAAAGTCTTTTCTTGGATTAACCTATCTGGGAGTAAATTTTTTCCATAAAAACACAATTCTTACGTATTATACAGTATAGAACTTCAGATTTGATATATTAAAGGTAGTTGGGAGGAGAGAATATGAACATAGCACCTATCTAAGAAAAGCTGCACCTGAAACTAGTTGTCACTCCAAAGAATCCTAAATAGATATGTTTAAATTCAGCATAAAAAAGCCTATTCTAGTTGTATATAGTTCTATAATGTAATAGGAAGCTAACCTGAATTTTCTGTTAGAACAAAAATCTTGTCTTAAAGGTTCCCACATTGATGTCAAATAAATATTTCAAAAGAAATTTGCCAGTAAACAGTTTCCATTTGTATGGTCAAACCCCCAGATTAATGCTTCTTTCTATGAGATGAATCTCACTGTTGTACCTCTGATTATTACTGGATGCTTTTGAGTCCCACTGGCATTCAATCAGAAAATACAAATTAGGTCATATGAATCTGTTAAAGACATTAATTGGAATGGCAAAGAAACCAAAGTCTTATAATTCACAAATGGTAAACATGATTAAATATGTCTATTACAAAACAAAATGCACACAAGAAATTCATGCATTTGAATACCAACATTTTAAAAAGAATCTGAAAATTTAGGGTGTTGAATTTGAGCGAGATTTTTCTTTTAACCACAACCCACATATAAAAGTTCTTGATGTGGAATATCAAACATAAAAATATTAAAAGATAGATATTAAAATAAAATCTATTGTCAGAAGACTAAGCCACAGACTTGCAGAAATATGCGTTACAATGCTGATGAATACCTTTACTGATATTACAAGAACATTTTCCCTGATAGGCTTTTCAGAGATTACAACCATAACCTCTTTGTCACAGGAAAAAGTAACAAGAAAAGACAATCCAAATATCCCTCTATTTTTTAAAAGAGGCAATGTACTGTGTCTATATTTATTTAGTTATTTTACAAATGTAAAATGCAATGGCAAATGTGAAAGCCTCACAATAGTTTCACAAAAGGGTCAAGTTTTTAAAAATATGTTCACAGTTATGTGGAAAATACCACGGAGGCAATTCATTCCCTGAGTGTTATTAAGGCCCAATTCATGCATCATAAACTGACAAAAGTGTCCTTATACTAAAGCTGGTTTCCATAAAATGTATTAAACATGGTAATAATAGTTAGTTGGCTTTCTAATTCCAAATAGATCTTGCTGACATAAATCAAACCTTAAGCAGTTACAATCAAGTAGCAATTTTTTAAAAATATGGCAAATATTGGCAAAGTATCATGATGTAATAGCCTTTTCAGAAGCTGGAAATCATAACTGAGCCAGTCTGGTTTACTGGTTAAGGCACCAGGCTAGAAAGGAGAAGACCCTGAGTTTAAATCCCACCTTAGCCATGAAAGCCAGCTGGGTTACTTTGAGCCACTCACTCTCTCTTAACCCAATTCACCTCACAGAGTGGTCGTTGTGAGCAAAATAGGAAAAGGAAAGTGTGTCGGATATGTTCACTGCCCTGAGTTATTGGTAAAAATAATAAAGGTGGGATAAACAAATACATTGGCAATCTTCTGATGGGAAATCTCCCTGGCAGGGGAAGCATCTTTTACATCTAGAAGGTAATAAGAGAAAGTAGGTCCAATATTTTTAAACTTGTCCCTCATGAAGCAAGGTAACAGATTTTCCTGCTTCAGCTTTCTGTGTTAATTATTTATGCCGTTTTGACAGTTATTCATTTTCCACAGCTTCCTAGCTAATATAAAAAATGGAAGAAGGCAAGGACTGAAAACATGGCTTCACCAGCAGATCCCAGCCTGATACAGAACCCACCAAGTGGTGCCTGAATGTTGTCACCAAGGCAGTAGGAACATGGTTAATTTTGTATTTGGAATTCTACTTTGTAAGCCACTCACCATGAGTGAGATGGACAACAATATAAATTTCATAAATAAATAAATAAGTGCTCCATACTGAAGTCTTAAGGAAGTAATCTTTCTTTTCAAGTGAATATGGTAAAATATTAAAAACTGTTACATCTATATAATGATAGTACTATTTCTTCATTGCACAATAACAGAATTAGTGTGATGATCAGTCTTTAGAACATCTGTGCTATTTATAGATCAACATTTCCCTAATATCAGATATGCTATTCAAATCTATGTTGATATTATTGTAGAAACAAATGCCAACTTGACAAACAGAAGTTGTCTTCTAGACAACACAGTATCAAAAGTAGAGTCTTTCAAGTTTCTAGCTTCTATTCTATTCTAGCTCAACGCAAACTCAGAAAGCCCAAATTGCCCAAAGAGCTGCTGATTCAGTTCTACAGAGGAATTATTGAGCCTGCCATCTGTACCTCTATAACTGTCTGGTTTGGCTCTGCAACCAAACAAAACAGACACAGACTTCTACGGATAATTAGAACTACAGAAAAAACAATTGCTACCAACCTGCCTTCCATTGAGGATCTGTATACTGCACGAGTCAAAAAAAAAAGGGCTGTAAGAATATCTACAGACTCCTCATATCCTGGACATAAATTGTTTCAACTTCTACCCTCAAAAAGACGCCATAGAGCACTGCACACCAAAACAACTAGACACAAGGACAGTTTTTTCACAAATGCCATTACTCTGCTTAACAACTAATTCCCAGAACACTGTCAAATAATTTACTAAGACTGTATTACTATTATTCTTTTCTTCCTTACTAGTATCTATATCTTCCCACTTATTACTATAACCATATTGCTTGTATCTTTTTATATACAATATTTTATATTGTATCTTTTTATATATAAAAAGAATTATATTTTTATTTGTTTCCTAGTATGATTTGATAGCTTATTAGTAACCTTGACTATCACTAAGTGTTGTATCTTTTTATAAAATGCATTTATTCTCCTTATTTTCCTTATGTACACTGAGAGCACATACAACTAAGACAAATTCCTTGTGTGCCCAATCACACTTGGCCAATAAAGAATTCAATTTAATGCAATGCAATGCAATGCAATGCAATGCAATGCAATGCAATGCAATGCAATGCAATGCAATGCAATGCAATGCA